>OX401418.1:699733-837233 GCA_947846245.1 Cerastoderma edule | reverse complement strand
AACGGACTGGATTACGGTGGTCCGGGGTCGAGCGCTGGCCTCGGTAAACGAGGTTCATAGATCTGAATCCCATGAGTAGCGGGTTTACTTAGTGACCTTTCATTAACCAAGATTCAACGAGAGTACTGGCTATGTATCTAGGAAACAGATTTGAGATTGACTTAGCTCAGGTGTATGAACTTGTTTCACAGCAAATGTAAACAATATGTATTAACTAATAGGTTGGGTAGAGTTAGAACTTAATTGGTATACAGGGCATGCCTTTTGGTTTGATGAGGATAAATTCCGACTATTTGTCTTACCTGGTATAAAGCACAGATGACCCAATAATAAGTGTAGTGGTCATTTTTTTTTTGTCTTCGATGACGATAACTTCCAATATTTTACGGATATGCGGTTGAACGTTTGGTCAACCGCACTCATCATACATTCGATACCCAATAAGGTACCAGCAAAATTAAACAATCAATGACTGGATAAAAGTGTCAGCTAGTATAGAACTGCTGTGCAGAGACTGATCCAGATCAACACCTTTCAACACTCGATTTCATAGTGTTGAAATAGTCTGCTGTTGTTGGTCTGGTAATTTATTTGTAAATTAAGATTAACGGATGGAGCTTGGTATTCCTATTGGAAAAACAGATTAACAAAAGAGGAAAAGAGTGGTGTTAAATAGTGTTTATTTCATTTCTTACCATCAACATTAAACATATGAAAACGCTCACAAACATCTAACCACACTCAGACGTGATTAAAAACGGACACACTTTAACACATTCCTATACATTCATTCGCCACGTCTCTCTGACACAAATATACAAACATGAATTATCAAAGGTTGTGATAAAACTCGGATGTTCTAACTGCAAAGGCGGTAAACTTGTTTCATGTTTGAAACATTAAAGTATGAAAATCGAGTTATTAGTTGACATATAATCTGCAATTACTTTAAAAGAACAGCACACAATAGTAACTTATGGCGGGCAATGACGCTGCTGGAATGTTCAGTGTTAACCGTAGAGAGAATATTTGTCGTCGACATGGCCAACCAGCATGATATCGACCTGCAGTCACATATCAAATATTGATCATAGATTATAAAATGTATTTGAAGAACTTAAAAGTAATAATGATAAACATACATGGGAAGTCCATTAAACAATAAAAAATCAAACGGAGATAAATTATAAACATATTTGACTTACGAAAACTTTATGCTTCATGATTAAATAACGTTAGATTTATTACCAATCCAGATCGTTTTCCTTATCTTTTATTTAAAATAACGTTGTACATGTTGCAATAATTATTGTACATTGACACGTCGTAATTTTCACTACTGATATTTATAAGACGACGGGTCGTGCATTTAGGGCCATATTTAGTCCAAAAGAGCTTCTTACTTCTTAAAACATGTTCACCGAATTTGAGTTTACCACACAGTCCCTTATTTTCATCAAATTTCGTTCTTACAAAGAAAGAATTACCACTGACTCTCATGTGGCTTTACATTTGTTTGTTCAAAAAGAATCCTGCAGGTAGATTTATAATGTACGTAATTTTACTAAAACTCTACTAGTATAGAAAACTACCAATCCCTTGAGCAACAATTGAAATTTCTGGTCTTTTCAAATGACGCCCGAAAGACAGCCTTCATCCAAGCACCAGCCTGGTTTGTTAACAAACATCACATTTGTTTGTTTACAAACATCACAACATTGACATTTTTTTTAAAGCATTTGCTCCAAACTCAGAAGCTTTTCGCGATCATATATTTTCAATGGAAGTGCTTCTGACAAACCAATTACCTACACATGCTTCTGGATTATTTAGAGCCTTATGGCATGGCACAGGCAAATAAATGATTCAATATAGATGATGAGTAGGTTGCTTATTTTTGTCCAGCTGATTGACTTATAATAAGACAATTGAGGTCTTTCAGAATCATCAAAAGACAGTTCCAATCAGGTGTATTCCACATATTAGTTTGTTCTGTCCTTTTTAATTTGAAATAGCATATGTAACAAGGACTAAATACTTATGTGACCAATAAAGAAAAATTCGGAAAAAGGTCACACCTTTCATTAACTCTTTCCTTCTAATTTGATTTCGGGCAGACCTAACTAGTAATTACAGACAATAATTAAAACGATATGAAAATCCAACTTGTTTGTGGTATTTGGTAGAACCTTTGTGAGCATTTTCTTAATTTCTAAAAATAATTTCTAAGGTCATCTTCTCATGTACAATGTATCATCAACATGAACAAAACTTTTTTTAAAATCTGCCACTGAAACTGTTTTATTCCTTCAATTCTGTACTTATTTCATATAAAAAAATGATAACTATAATCTTTGATAAACCCATTGTCCCATATGGGGATTTGTGAACTATTTAACTTCATATGCAAGAGCAATTAATTTTTAGAAGCAACATTTTCTGATATAAGTTATAAACCATTGTAACAAATGGAGTTATTCAGCATTTTGCCGCTGTGGTTTTTAAATCATTTGTGAGAGGTGCGGTAACGTGTGGTATAATGGGGTAATGGGTTAGTATTCACACAGATAAAAATATCTATAAAGCGCTGCCAAATGCTTAATCTTGAAACCCTCTTGAGACAGGACATCAAAATTCATTGAAAGCTCGGCACCGAAAGGTGTCCGAACGCTGTATCTAGGAGACACAGGTCATTTTGGTACTGTGTAGTACGTCGGAATCGGTTTGTTTACTCGTAAGCCTCGTTTCAAAATGACCTTCACCTTAAAAATGTTACTATTTTTGGCAAACCGTCTTTGTGTGTTTTTATATCGCCATTATAAAGTATATTGTTTACTGCTGGGAATAGATAGAGGTCGTTGTGTTTTTTTCATGATATCAACTGAATGTGTTTTAACAAAGTTTCAACAGTATTTCAGTTAGAATACAAAGTTCTTGCATTTCACCGGCATCCGACAAAGTTTATCAAATGTATCTTATGATTATTTAGTCTTAGTTATCTACGGTAAGGCACACACTGAAAATGTTTTGGGCGTAGGACTATACTGTTGGTACTCGTATAAGCTTTGGGTTATCCTGAAATTGGTTGATAAGAAGCAAAACTGATTTTGTTAATTTGATGATGTCATTAAGGTTTGAAATCCGAATGGAGTCAAGGGACGAAGTAGCGTTTGACATACAGCTTGGGTTTGTTAGCTTTATCTTGTCTGACGTTCCTTCTGTTTTGATTTTGTAGACTGGTTCTTCTACCTACGTAGGGTATGCTGTGCTGTATACGTAGACTATTGCAACTTGGTATTATGTGAAATAACAGTCTCGTTGATCTAGCCCTTGAATATTTTTTTCAAAATGCAAAGAATGGTAACCCATAAGAGGATACCCCAGACTCTGGAGAAGGAGGGAAGAAGTGTCCCAGAGTGGGTAAAGAGGACATGATTCTTCCACCAGGACATAGGTAGTATAGCGTTGTCATTTTCATTTCCAAATTTCTATAAAATGCAGATCTCCCCCAAACCCCCCACACACACACACCAGCTTTTCATTTCCCAATTGACAGGCATATGCTACTTCCGAGGAGGGCATGGTCTAGGTAGTGGAATAGTCTAATATATTGTCCATGGTAAGTGTTGAGCTGTTGTTTTCATCAGTGACAGCGTTTATGCAATGGACCGTCCCCTTTTATTGTTTTCATTAGGCCAATAGCGTATAAAGAGGTTTCACGATTTGCTATTTAAAATGCACGAGTTTTATCCGCTTTGAATAAGGTATATTTTCAGTCTTTGATAGAGGCTGTTTGGTGAACAATTTAGTGTAAAGAAGCCGATTAGAACAGTATCATAGTCTCTCTAGCGGTAAAATTCAAGACAAGAACATGTTTGGACTTCAATAATGATTTGGGTAGTAAAAACATCGGGCTTCTATAAGCATTGTTGTAAGCGCTATTCGGGTACATCCATCGGGGACATGCAATGTTTCACAAAACATTCAAAATAATATAAATAATTTAGATTTACCCCCACAACAAAAACCACGACTTCAACCCCCGGGAAGTTTTGGATATCAGCAGGACAGTACAAGCTAGAAGCCTAGAGAGCAAACCAAGGGCGTCAAGGTCCTGAATAGTCCGTTGAAATAGGTTTAGTTATACTCCAATTTGATTCCATATTTTGTCATAGTTATCAAATGGTACCCCCGGTGAACATGTTAATGTTATGTTAAAAAGGAATTGCTTTTGGGATTTTCATAAGGGCTTTTCTTATTCTGGTCCCAGGAAAAAAGTAATTGTACTAGATTCATTGGAGGAAAATGAGGAGTAAGCTTTAAAATAACTTATTAAATATGTAAATATAGACCGACCCATTCAGAGGGCTCCGTTGAGGGATTTTACGATTTCTCCGATGTGGCTTGTCTTTAAAAGGGACAGGCCATGTCGACTCAAACAGGACTGACTTTTTTTCCTCTGTTGCAAGTGTCAACAATTCTATAGACCCTGCTTAGGGACTGGACATTACGCTTCATTAAACAATGTAATACAGATGATAAGCTCTCGGGAGTAGTGCAGCATTGTTAAAAAATTATGTTCAATAGCATTGAGACATTTGACAATTCATCCATTGGATTTTAAGCTAATGGGTATCAGGGTTGAAAATGATTTCTTTTGCAGGACAAGTCCATGGGATTCTTGATTAGTTGTTCTTTGATAAATTAGGTACAGCACTGAAATGGGCTATAAAAAGACAAACCAATAGTGATACTATTCTTTATAATTTGGACGACATTCTGTTTGGAGGAAAAATGGGGTTTTAGGATTGTGTTCTCATTTCAACATTTTTGTACAGATATAGGTGTGCCTTTAGTGGAAGATAAATCAGAGAGTCTAGTAAATGTGGTGGTTTCCTTATGTTTGGAAATTTATACAACCGTTTATTACAAGATGTTACTTTTCTAGAGTTGGTATCTGTTGTACTGGTCACTCAAACTTGAAAGGAGTGCGTCCACTTGATTAACAATGTTTACAAATATAAAATCAATATAAAGCTTTTCATATTGTTGATTAAGAAATTTGTATTTCTAATGCATTATCACGAAACACAATGCTCGTTTTCAGCTGCTGGATCCTGGGACTGATAACTGCCCAGCTTCCATTCCGGATTGTTTTCTCATAATGATATCAAACATAAGACAAACCACTAGATTCCAGCATCGCTTGATGTTAATACTCGAGCTTTTTTGTTCAATAGGAGTTAAAGCTTTCGATGTCTTCGGAGCTAATCATTGTTAAGTAAAGTTTGGCCTGCTACTGGGCAGCATATAATCGATTTCGTATAAAATATATATTTGAAAAGGTCTTCTCTGGAACAATTAAATATTATCTAAACCACTTTAGTTGCTGATGTAACCAGAATTATACTATGGGTGACCATGCAGGTAAAAGCATACTAGCGCTCAGAAAAACAGAAACACCGGGTATTGTGATTTATAAATTATTATAGAACATGTTAAAACATAGTGAAAAAACACAGGGTCATGACAATATAATGCCTGCGCTGTTTGTTATCTATTTTTCAAGGTGCTATTTTCACAAATTTGGTGCCCCCCAATTTAACTTCATTGTTTACATTCGAGTAACATGAACTAGCAAGGAACGCTCGGATGAGTGAGTGGCGATCGCCTGGTTAGTAAAATCATGTGAACGAACATTAAAACACTGTCATTTATCCAATATTAACAATGTGAATTTTCAAAATGGAGAATTTGTTTTATTGTTTCCCAATTTTAATCGACTGTCCTTGCTTTATCGCTAATTGTAAACAAACCTTATAACAGTAAATCTTTTAAAATCATCATGTAAACGTGTCAAAGTCTCAGTTCATCTGTAAAATGGAATTTAAAGTACTTTTAAGTTAATTTTCAATTATTCCAGACCTTTCACAATTTAAGTGTAAATGAGTGCAAGTATGGTTTTAAGTGCTGGGTCATCAATTTCATAATTAGACATTTAGGGTGTGATATTCTTCTCATTCAAACACTGTTCAATAGGGAATGAGTACTGTCATATTACTTATGGACATTTTCTAAAGTTTTATAAGAAAGTAATCCTTTCATAGAATTTTCTAAATTTTTGATATGTTATTTATATTTTTATTGTGAATTCAAAAATGAAAAGACAAATGCAGGTCGACGAGTTAGTTTTCTTGTAAAAAGACAGTTTCCATGGTAATCGTTTGGGGCCATAATGTTAAAATGGCCATACCATCTTTAAAGGTAATCAAATAATTTTGGGAAGGTTTATCAAGACAAGAAACATGAATTCATTTATTCAATACTTTATAATTCTATGTTATTTCGAATTTTTACAACTTAAACAATTTTTGTAATCAAAATCAGTTTTCAAATGTTTGTATTGGACAAAAAACAATGAAAATTGATAAGTATATTACAAATAAATGAAGACATAAATTCCTTCCATAAAATTTTCATATTTTTCAGTAAGTGAAGTAAAATATAATCTTGAAATACAAATGCAAAAAGGGTATTTGTTGACGAGTTAGGTTGTCTGTAAAATGACTGTTTCCACGGTAACCTTATTTGAAAAACATTTGTAAAAACAACTAAAATAACGTAAAACTTAAAAAATAGAAACATGAGGTTAATAATCTCTTATAGTTTTATGGATAATATGATTATTTTTTTAAAATGGCCCCGCCCTAGGGGCTTATCAGTTTAACATTGCCTTAATTATGTAGAAAAAGGTTTAAAGATCTTCGTTTTCTAAGGATCCATTTGACCTAGAGTTTTAATTTTTGGTAAGTACCATTATCTATTAGTCTTCTTCAAATTTTGATAAAATGATGACCTTTGGGCTGAAATAGCCATGCCCTAGGGGCTTATCAGTTTAACAAAGCCTTATAAAGGAAAATATTTTAAAATCTTTTTTTCAAGTGCAATGAGGCCTAGAGCTTTGATATTTGGTACAAAACATCATCTACTGGTCCTCAACCAAGCTTGTTAAAAATATGACTGCTGGGCCAAAAATGGCCCCGCCCTAGGGGCTTATTGGTTTTACATTGCCTTAAATATGTTAATGTTTTTGTTTCATCTTTGTTTTCTTAATATCCATAAGACATAGAGTTTTGATTTTTGGTAAGTAGCATGATTTATTGGTCCTCTTTAAATTTTGATAAGATGATGACCTTTGGGCCTTTAATTGCCCTGCCTTGGGGGCTTATCAGTTTAATTTAGCCTTATATAGGAAAATATTTTAAGATCTTCTTTTCTGGAGTGATAAGGCCTTACGCTTTGATATTTGGTAGGCAGCATCACATTAAGGTCTTCTGCCAAATCTGTTCAAATTATGACCATCGGATTTAAAATGGCTCCGCCCTAGGGGCTTATCAGTTTTGGATAGCCTTATATAAAAAGGTTTTTTCAATTTTCTGGAGCCATATTGCCTAGAGCTTTGATGTTTTGTATATAGCATTATCTACTGTTCCTCTGCGAGGTTTATTTAAATCATGACCCCCTGACCTAACATGGCTCCGCCCTAGCTGCTAATATCAGTTTAACATAGCAGTATATAAGAAAATATTAAAAAATCATCGTCTTTCTTGTTGTTCTCTATCAACATTGATCAAATTATGACACCTGGGCATAAAATGGCTCCCCACCTCACCCCAGGGACATATCAATCTAACGCAAATGTATATAAGAACATCGTTATAAGTCTTCTCCTCTGCAGCCAATTAGCCTTGATTTTATATTTAGTATAGTGTGGCATGCTTTTGTGGTCTTCCACTAAGTTTGTTAAAAAAAACAGCCAGGCTAAAAACTGCCCAAAAGCAAATGTTTGAAAATCTTCAATATGTTATTCATTCATGACCCATTGTCCCTCCCTCTTTTAGTAATAATTGATTACTAATACTAGTTTAAAACAAGTGGCCAGATAAATGTTTTTTGCCATTTAAACAGTTATTCTGTTAAAATACAGCAACAGTTGATTCTATGGTTCCAGGGTTGAAACAATTATATAGCTAGGAAAATCGCCTTCCTGAAATTTTGCAAGCACACTCTATCATTATCTGCGAATGTGGGATAATTAAAAAGTTACTTTTATCCTTTATCCAGGCCCATATCACCTAAATGCGAAATTATTTCAAGCAAAGAACCAGAAAAAAGATAGTGATTTACAATTACTCAATACAGTCTAGACGATTTGACATGTCACCTGCCCAAAAACCTGGATGTTGAAAATTACGGAACAAAACCAGTTGTTCAGTTAAATATTTGACTGCTGAGGAGAAATTTTTCATTATTTTCTTGCTTACGTTTATGTAAAACTGATATGCCTTGGGGGGTTTAATCCCCAGGTATTATGCCTTGAACAATATTGATAGAGGACAACAAGAGAGATGAAGATTTATAAAGTTTTTCTTATATACTGCTATGTAAAACTGATATGCAGCTACATGTCGGGTGGGCCATGCTGGGCCAGGGGTCATGATTTAAATTGTAAATTCCAATCTCTTTCAGAAAGGAAATAATCAATTAAACAATTATATAGACAGTCTCAAAAAGGCTGTCTAAAGAGTGTCGACGTGAAGATAATTAAAGATTTTCTTGTGAACTGCTATTTATAACTAATAAACCCCTAATAAACAGGCCATGAAAGGCCAAGCGGTCATGATTGAAAAAGTCTAAGTAGAGGACCAGTAGATGATGCTATATACAAATTATCAAAGCTCTGGGCAATATTGCTCCAGAGAAGAAGATTATTAAAGATTTCTTACATACCGCCATTTATAACTGATAAACCCATAGGGTATGAACATTGTCGGCCAAGAGGTCATGAATTGAACAAACTTTAGAGGACCAGTAGATGATGCTACATACCAAATATCAAAGCCCTAGGCAATGTGGCTCTAGAAATGTCTAAATATTTTATAATATAAGTCTATCGAAAATTGCTAAGCCACCTATGGCAGGGCCATTTAAAACCCGGTGGTCATGATATGAACAAATTTGGCATAGGATCATAAAATGATGCTACATGCCAAATACCAAAGCTTAATGCCTTATGGCTCAAGTAAAGATTTTAAAATATTGTCCTATACAAGGCTTTGTTAAACCGATAAGCCCATGGGGCAGGTCAATCTAAGGCCGAAAGGTCATCATCCTATCAAAATTTGCAGAGTACCAATCGATGATGCTACATACCAAATATCAAAACTCTAGGTCAACTGAACCTTAAAAAGAAGATGTTTAAACCTTTTTCTAAACAATAAAGGCAATGTAAAACTGATAAGCCAATAAGGCGGGACCATTTTTGGCCCAGGGGTCATGATTTTACCAAGCTTGGTAGAGGACCAGTAGATGATGTTTCACACCAAATATCACAGCTCTAGGCCTTATGGCTCTACAGAAAAAGATTTTTAAATATTTTCCTATATAAGGCTATGTTAAACTGATAAGCCCCTAGGGCGGGACCATTTAAGGCCCAAAGGTCATCAGTTTATCAAAATTTGAAGGGGACCGATAGATAATGCTACTTACCAAAAATTAAAACTCTAGGTAAAAAAAACCTTTAGAAAACAAAGATTTTAAAACCTTTTTCTACATAATTAAGACAATGTAAAACTGATAAGCCCCTAGGGCGGGGCCATTTTTAGCCCAGTGATCATGATTTAAATGAGCTTGGTAGAGGACCAGTAGATGATGTTTCACACCAAATATCAAAGCTCTAGGCCTTATGGCTTTAGAGAAAATGATTTTTTAAATATTTTCCTATATAAGGCTGTACTAAACTGATAAGCCCCTAGGGCGGGACCATTTTTGGCCCAGTGATCATGATTGTAACACGCTTGGTAGAGGACCGGAATATGATGTTTCATACCAAATATCAAAGCTTTAGGCCTTATGGCTTCAGAGAAAAAGATTTTTAAATATTTTCCTATATAAGGCTATGTTAAACTGATAAGCCCCTGGGGTGGGGTCATTTAAGGCCGAAAGGTCACCATCTTATCAAAATTTGAAGTGGACTAATCGATGATGCTACATACCAAAAATCAGAGCTCTAGCTCAAATGGATCTTAAGAAAACGAAGATGTTTAAACCTTTTCAAACATAATTATGGCAATGTAAAACTGATAAGCCGCGAGGGCGTGGTCATTTTTGGCGCAGCGGTCATGATTTTAACAAACTTGGTAGAGGACTAGTATACGATGCTACATTCCAAATATCAAAGCTCTAGGCCTTATGGATCGAGAGGAAAATAGTTTTAAATATTTTCTCATATAGGCTATAATTTACTGATAAGCCCATCTTCAAAGTCTTATAACTCCGTAAAGCCCCAACGGAACTTTGCAATCTTTCGTCTGCTTATGCCCTATATCCCAAGGTTCAAGAAAAACATAACCTTCAAAATTCCCCCTGGGGGGGGGGGGGAAAGCAAAAGTGTTCTTGGCTCATGGCCTATCAATGCTTAGGGTTATTTCAAATGGTCATGTTTAAATAATTGAGATGTTTGTGTTAAAATTATATTGCTTCAAAGTTTTTGTAGATATTGGTGCATGTATCAGATGAAGAATATGGAAAGTTGGTTAACCAAAGGTAAAGGGGGCATTTACCCATGCCACACAGATCACATCTGACGGTGAAAACTTAGGGCTTGGCCGATACGGGGAGGACATTTGGTGACAAGAAAAAGTTGTATGACAAACTGAGGTTTGGTAATGTACTTAGACAATTGAAAAAATCATTGTGTTTGAAGATGCGCCTAAGAATATAAAGGGGAAATGGCATCTATCAGATCCCTTCAGCGGATGTAAGAGTAAATGTATCGATTTCTTAAATCAACAAAAGATGTTAATTGCCTGATGTACTTTTTTGTGGTATCATGTATTGCCTCGTTTATGTTGAAGACATAAGCAGAATATGAAAGAAAAAGAATGTGCAGACCGACACAGTGGTTGGAACTATTTCTAACTACAAAACAATGAGTTTCTCCTATGGTGTGGTGGCCGAAACTGGTCCGTGGCATTCAGGGTTGCTAATTTTTTGTTTTTGATAACTAGGCAGAATTGGGAATTGTAATTTTCGATAACTTGATACGGTTCAGGGTTGAGAATATCAAAAGATTTATGATTTGTGAAATTGCTTGAATGATGTGATAAATGAATTTGGAAATTGGAAAATGCATTCATTTGGATGTTAAAGGATTTGTGACATAAGATGAATTTGTGGGTTATGGTTTTGTGAATTTATTGGATGGAATCGTTAACTTATTGGATGGATTTGAAAAATTATATGATTTATTTGTGGATTTGTAAAATCATGGGATGGATTTGTGAATTTATTGAATGGATTTGTGAATTTATTGGTCAGACATATCTCTTCATTTTGAAGTACGTTGGCCAACCTCAATTTGAGGGTGATATAGCTTTATGTTGTTCTTTGCGTTGTGCCATCGATGTATCTCCCCCAAATGTGTTTGGCGGTGCTGCCGTATGTTTTGTATGACAAAACAACGTCATCATGTGGCGGGTTTTCACGGGCAAAGCAACATGAACAATTCTTAGAGCATAGCCACATATTTGAATATCAAGTAAAATGTGAGATAATGTTCTTTGCTGCATTTGTAAATTCATTTTAACAACCCGTTGAAACCATGACCAGTTTCGCTAAATAAATATTCATAGTTTTAATTTCAAATTTGATGTATATCATTATTGTTTGTTACTGAAGGTCGTTCCCAAAATATGTTATCATTGGGATGATGTGATTTTCACATGAAATGCTTGGTCAAATTGTGACCATGCTATCAGTTATTGTATTTACGGCTCATATTCAATAACTGAAACATTTATCGCGAACAAAAAAGTATACAGATATTTTCACAGACTGCTGATTGTTGCCATTTGCAATAGGTTTCCGGCTATTTAAACGCTAATACAGACATTTGAAAAAAGATTTTGTTATAATCTGATAAGCCCATTTCGGCTTTCATATTTACGACTTTTTTTTGGTACGTTTAGTTATTTGGAACGTTCTCCTAGCTGGACAATTTCTCAAGCGAAGATCTTTATAACATTTGGTTTCTACTTATAAGCCTGTTTTGGCTTGGAAGAGGTTACTTTTTGTGTGAAAGCATCACCACGAGTTTTACAACATATGTGGTTTGTATAGAAAACATCACTTTTAAAAAAGTAATCAACTCGTTTCGTAATAGTTATTACATATTGCAACGTTATTACAAAAATGCAAAATATAATAAATCTTATTATTACAAAATGCATTTTTATATAACATTAATGGGGCTTTTACACTGCTTTTTGCAATGTAATATAGTCTCAACCCGTATTCCTGAATTAATTTGACATGTACACGGTCTCATCATTGATACTCCATTGTGGCGACATGATGAGTGAATTATTTCATCTTATTTAATGCCATTCCACATATGTAGCGATTTCTGTAAGGCTTTTCATTAATGAGACGATATTGTGGAGAAGCATCGAAAATCATAATGTGTAGAGTTTGATTTCATACCTGGTTTGACAGAGCTGGACTTTAATGATTCCCTTACAGTTCTAGTACTTCCAACGCTTTTATTTCGACTGAAAAAAAAACATGAAAAATGGTATAAATATACACTGTTATCGTTTTATACAGCAATATAGATATCTTATTGTGCGCCCCTGGACGAGGCAATATTTATGGTCTTCAAACTCTTATATCTTCATAAATAATCTGGGAAGATGAACTGTATCCAAAAACTAACACTTATTTTGATGATAATGCTTAAGATATATAGACCAAAACAATGTCCAGCCGAGTATACAGTGGGGGTTTGAATCAGTGCAATAGGCAGATCTTAGTCGGTAACCATTAAATTAACCAGCAGCCATTTGTATAAACGATGGTAAAACATACCCTCGGTTAAAATTAACCGACGGTTAATTTCGTGGTTATTCTTTTAACCACGACGGTTAAGTCGTTTGTATAAACGCGTTTTACTCAACGGTAAGCTAACTAGAAAAGGTATGTTTTAACCCACGGTTAAAGTTACCAAAAATCCCAAAATGCAACATGATCGTGACGTCATTTTCCCGCAAAGCTGTCAGGTGAAAGGTAAATATTGTTTATTTAGTCTGAATGATCCAGACGTAGATATTCCATTCTTCGCAACACAGTTACACCTTGGATCATACAAGTTAGTGTTCATTATGGTTTGCCTAAATAACACTTCGACTAGGTACACAACTGTACTTACGTAATCGAAAACATCCCTACAAGAGATGAAATAACAATTGTCAAAACATGCTCGTCGTCAAATAGTGATTGGGAAAGAGAAGATTGCAACAGAAAACTATAAGGAATTAGTGTGTTAGCTACCTAAGCTTCACATCATCACAGTGAAAGCTATCTAACAATCGATGTATAAAGCAATTTGTCTTTCCACTCACGCCACACTTTCCTCAACAAACGATCACCTGTACATGTTTATACATGTACAATGTATGTCAAATGATATACTAAGTATAAAATGTGGACTTTAAATGTGACACATTGTCCTTGGTTACAGTATATATTATGTGCTCATGAGACATAGGGGGACCTGTGAAAGTAGATAAGGTGATTGACTTGTTACCCAAGGGTTCTGGGTTCCAGCCCACCACTGGTTTTGTAGGAATATCCTTTTACAAAACACTTCAGAGTCCTAGCCTGGTATAGTTGCATCCCAGGAAGGGGTAATAAAACAATATTGACACAGCTGTGAAAACCATGAGTTTCAATGTACATCTTATTACCCCATTAGGGAGTTTATGAATGGTTCAAACTAAAACAGGAGTTTACAAGGCAATTAAAGAGTATAAGTTCTGCATTTTATTAGTGATGCCAAAGAGATGTTGCATTGAAACTATTAGAACAAAAGTGAACACCATTATAGCTCATGGAAAAAGATTTCTTAATTTGTCACACTATCTTCTATATGTTTATGCTGCAGTTGTGATAAAGGAGGTTAGCATATGTATAAAGTAGTAAATGAAAGCATTCTCAAACAATTTGTCTTTTACATTTTTCAGAAGTTGTTTTTATATAATTTCAACTTTTCATTTACTGAAACAGATCATACATGTCGACTCTGAACGCAAGTCTCTCTGTCAATCTCAGGTACAGTAAATGTATTTTAAGTATACTATAGGTCATGGTACATATAGAAAATAAACTTTGATTTATGCGTGATTGTAATATAGAAATGCATGGCATTATGGATTTTTTTTTTATCAATGAGACAGTTTGAAAAAAAAATCTCCATATACTTAATCAGTTGTACTTTTTCAATGTTAAATTATTTCTATACCTATTTTACTTTGCTTTGTTCATTTAAATACCAGTATTCTTCATAATGCCTTAAATACAACTCTTTTCCCAATTCAACAAAAGGGTAAAACAAATCTTCAGGAAAAAGCCATTTTAACAATGTGATAAGCTCATCATGATCAATTATTGTTCCTTTATTGTCACATGAAAAGATTGTGGGGGATACCCAAATATGAGAACAAACATACATGTACATGTATTTCTAAAGACATCTAACTATTTCAGTGACTGACAATAGTTTCTATGATGAAATGTTTTTGTGTCTTTGGAAGGTCTCTTTGCTTGGCATTATATGAAACAGTGTCATTACAAAGATCATTTTTTAATTGGGCCTGAGCTTCATTAAGTCTAAAGGAATACTGGGAATTCTTCCTTATATATAAGGTCAGTTGGTATTTAACCATGTTGTCTGTATCACGCCCTCTAAACATGTCAAATGTACTCTATTATCTACTTATATTTTTAATTTTGCAGAAAGCAGATATTCCAGGACAGCAGAAACTAGAGTAAACATGGGAAACTATTCTAAGAGTGTATTAAAGTGGACAACATTTCCAAGTTATTTCAATACCCATTTATGAAATATTTGAAGACAACATATTTCAATATTATATTTCCTTCCAGACTACATTGTGTGTTAATTAGAGGGAATATAATGCATGCTAGGAGCCTATGTGGCTTAAGAGTAACAAACTGGAAATTGCATGACCCTTCTCAGCATGGGTTCAAATCCCGGGTGACCGCATTTGGATCTTCATGAGATAATCTTCTGACTGACAAGAAGAATGTGGATGGTTCAATCTTGCTAGTCCAACCCTTATGGGCATTCATGTTTGGGATATTTCTTCCTTTAAGTGTACTGGGCATCACATCATTTCAGAAATATTGACACAATGTAAAGTCCATATAAATAAATAAACCATGCTAAACACAAATCCTTTCTGTAAAATTTATCATAAATTATATTGTACAAGCAAATTTGATAAATGTAGGTCTTTGTAATCTTCAGGACACTGTATGTTGTGCTGCATCTGAAAAAAAGAAGCATTGTTCATTGAAAATTTAGTTTAAAACTTTCAAACATAGTATAAACACTAAAAAAATCATCATGAAAACATGCCATATTTTCAATTGTAAGTTATATTTGGTATAACAAAAGAGAGCAGGGGTCATGTAGTATAATCTTATTTGAGGTGCTATCATTTAAAAGACTTTTTTTTTACCTATTCCTCATGTGATATTATCTGGATTTGGAATTCTGTCAAGTCTGTTATTTAGTTTCATGTATACAGTGAAAAGTTATGTTTTGTATAAAAGGACATATAATAAATATTATAATCAATACAGCTGATTACTGTTTTTTTTTCTTAATGTTTTAACTGCACAGAATTGTTTTGTGTTTATTGCTGTGTCAACATTTTTTCAGTTATATTACAGCTTATCTGAATTTCACAAGTACTTATGCCAAAATCATAGAATCTGCCTTACCTGGATTGGAGATTTGGATATGAAGGAATGGTCTGCATGTGTACCAACTACCTCCAGAGATAACACTTTTGTCAGTCTGAAAATAAGAAACCTTTTTCCATCAGTCATGTGATCTATCTTAAACATATGTAACATGTGATGAAACAAACAAAAAACCAGGTAAAGACTGTGTCTTTGATCTACTATATAAACTTTGGGGAAAATTGTCTGCCATATAAATTATAAACATCAATTCATAAAAAAGCAAATATATATTTTAATTTCAAAAGCGGAATACACAAAGTAATTGATGTCAGATATGCTCATATAGGATTAAACCCTTCCTTTCATTGTTTTACCTTTAAATGCACTTGAAGCAGAAGACAAACGAAACCATTGTGACAATAAGTGAAATTGCTCAGCATGAGCTGCTTTAATGTTACATGTAATATCCAATTTCATAGTCCAAAAGGACATTTCTCATAATTGATGTATCCTGATGTGATCGTTTTTGGCAACACTCAAAATCCAAATTGAGGAAGAGGGTTAACACTGTTAACTCATTCCTTCATATAAACAAACTGTAATGTATCTTCAGCAGAAGACCTAATAAACTGGTGGTGAGTAATGGCTAGTGTCATGGACTTGAAATTCGACAACTGATTCAACAATCGGTTCAAAACCTGATGTTGGCATATATTTGTGTGGAGTGTCTTTGGGCAAGACTCACTTCCTAGCCTAGAACAGAACTCAGGCAACATGTACAACATTTTAAAGAATGGTCAAAGTGATAACTCTGCCATACTGGTTCTTTAAAAGCAAAAGGAACAATGTTATTCAAAGGTCTTTCCTTCAAGACCAATTTCTCCTTTTATCAAAATGGTATGTTACTAAGATCCCTGTCCTCTCTGTGTGGGTTAAGATCAATGAAGGCATATGGATTTTCAAACAGATTATTCTTGACTGACATACGGAATGGAGGTGGTTCTTCCTTAAGGGCAGTTAAGATTTTGGTGTTTCTCCATCTGTTAATAACCATAAATCTCAACAAAACTCAAATTCTTTGCCATTATGTCAATCTAAAACAAACACAATGTGACTGGATAATCTCATACTTTTGTGTTCTTGGTGTGCTTTGAATTTCGACATTCCTCAAAATCCCATTGGGAAACTGGTTTTAATGGTAATAAAAACACTGATATGTGATTTTTTCTAAATTAGAACTGAACTACAACTCCCTACCTTCACATGCTTGTACATGAGCGGCGTTACGAGGAAATGTTTTTGTTTGTTATTGTTTCGTTTTCAGCAGGAAGTCCTCGAAAGGTAGAGGATAATCCCACCCAATAAAATATACCGGATTGATAATCGAATAGCTTTTATCAAAAGTGAAAGTAGAACTTTAAACTTAAGAGACAACGCATATGAAGTTGTTACTGTTAATGCAGGGTGCTTAATAGGCCCCATTATACAAGATCTTTTGTTGATGTCTACATGCCAAACAGTGGTCATGTCTCGTTAGTTTTTCGACAAATAAATTTCGTTAATTTAAACAATAAACAATGGTCTCACATGTCTCGTAAGCTTCTCGATGAAAATCTGGAGGGTTTCCGTAATTTTGTTTCCCCATAGCTGGTCAGTTGGCGGTCATTTCGTCAAAAATTCGTTTGAAGCGGGGCCGAATTTACAAGATGGCGGCCATATTTAAAGCGGTAACTTTTCTGGTTAAACAACTCACCTTGGTCCTAGAGGTTGGTTACTTTTACCTGGGTTAATTCGCGGTTAAAGTTACCTGCGAGTTTTATACAAACGCTTACCGCGTTTTAACCAGGAATTTAACCCATGGTAAGTTTTAACCGTGGGTTAAACTGTTTATACAAATGGCTGCTGCTCGCAGTTCACGGACCGGCCATTTCGTTCGTCGACAGACTTACGGGATGTCAGTACTACCACCACTTGGTCACATTTTTGGGGCATACTAGTTTGCAGTTTTCCGCTGATAAGCAATACAACTAAACTGGTGTTAATGCGATGAGATTTCCTATCTAACCGACAAATTGACGCAAGATGTATGACCGGTACCTCAATTAAATCTCACATGAAGCCCTTTGCGCTCAGTTGAGATAGCACAAGATAAGACACGTTTGTTGTTCATGTGGTATTACAAAAATGGACAAGTCATGTATGTATTACTTATAATCTCTTTGTAAATTGTCACACATTTTAGTGAACAACCGATTATGTAAAACCTCAAACACTAGATTTTGATCAATAAGACTGATTTCTGCTGTTGCTGTCATCATGAACAAATACATTTAACGAAAACATGATAATAAAATGTCATAAAGAATATTTATCGCATTTCGAATTCCCTTTGGACAAGCAATTCTCTAAATACTTTCAAATTCGAAAACATCTTTATACAAACGTTATAAATGCTAAAGGTTCATTTTGCATATATGCTGTAATGGGTTAAAATGAGTTAAACACACAGTTCGTCTGACCCGGTGATAAGTTTATCTTGATCACGAGGTAAACACTCGAGAAATATGTGACGTCAATCAGTTGGGGTCGTGACATTCGAGATATGATTCGAAATCCAATATATATCTTCAAGTGTATGTGTAGATGGATCTATTTCTATAGTCTTTGTCAACCATAAGCTGTATATGCTTCAGTGGAAATAAAATGTACTTCTTCTATATCGAACTGGTTTATTCAGTTAAGCAGACCATACATTTCTCACAACGGTTTTAAAATCTGTCTATAGTTTCTTTTATGATTTTATTTCGAAATAGCCGAATGGATGATCCCTGAACGCTAACTAGTAACATGGCGGGAAAACTTGCCACTCGGAGGAGGGCCGATGGAAGAAAGGAATAAATCGCCACGTATCCTGGCAAAATGCATACAGCTCGAAAAAGAGGATTTTAACTTCCTTTACACGTAATAATCATCATTGCCACGTGAACATTAACTGAAAAGTAGTAAAGCTTTCATCAATATAGAGCGTAAAATGATTCTTAACTAATTAACCCTTTACCAAACGCCGAATTTTCGTCTGTCCCAAATTGAAAGAGTATGCAGTCGATATTTCAAAATATGATTAAAATGAAAAATAGTCTTCTGATAGGGCAGAAAACATGGTGGGAAAAGGACAAAATGCTCATTGAGAGCAATTTCTCTTCTTCCCATCATGTTTTCCAGAATCGTCTGCCACAAACTGGTCAAATGCCGTTATTGTTTGGTAATGGGGTCAAAAGGAAGCGTGCGCCATTGTGTATTTAAACTGTACACCCGGGCTAAGACTCTTTGCACGGCCCATCGGCAGCTGGTAGTTTTGAGTCAGTTGGACATTTCTATCAATCAAAATTAACATGCTATAAACTTATAACTTATAAACACAGATAACATGTAAGCGTTCTTAGAAGTCGGCCGTTACAAAAGTAACATTGAAAGCATGATCACATCATTCAAAGACCGCCATGGGCTGGAAAATTATAACTGATCACTATTTTCTGGCATATAAAAACGTAGACCTACACACGGGTTATATCATTTCTGAAAACCAAGCATCGTATTGTACACAGCGTATTTGGTAAATAAAGCTAACTAGATCTATATACACTTAGGCAAATATATTAGCACTAACAAGGGTGATGTAAGCAATGTTGTCATAGATTGATAGGGCGATTTTACTTAGTTCCGATACATTCGGGGAAAGACAGGATCATTTGATTCAGGTTGAACAGAAACATCGATCCGAGTCATTGTATTCTTATTGACATTATGACAAGGAATACACAAGTTCATAAGCGCTCTGTTTAATTTGTACTGCATTTCGTCTGCTATATTTGAATATTGAAAATATTACCGTGTTTGGAGGTAAGAAAGTAGATCACCAAATACCTTTCTATCCATACAGATTCCTAACATTTAAATTTCTGCAGAATTTGAAATCTGTCCTTTGCAAAAATACATAGATGCATTACAAATTTTGAGAGGCGTTTTGAATTTTCCGACTTGATTGAGTGACGTTTGCGCTTAATCGTTTCGGGTGCGAAAGCGTTCAATTACAATAATGACGATAATTATAAAAAATCAATAATCATGATGACAATGCGTATGTATAGGCTAATTCTTCTGATTTAATCACAAGAAAAAAATGATCGCACTATAAGTATATATATGCACATATGGAAACAGTAATTGCAGTAACAATGGTTGATGAAATTAGGAAGGAAGGAAAAGATATAGAAACATATTTACCTTCTCAAGTTTTATTGAACAAATGTTGCCTCAACAAACAAAAAAATCGTCGCAAAGTTTCGGTCGCTTGTTTCACAAAAGTTAGAACAGAGTGTCGATATATGGGGCAATCTTACAACGCTGCCTTGTCACGTGACGTGAAACGCACTCAAGCCGCGGTATGTCACGTGTTCCAATTGAATTAACGTCGCGTAACATAAAAACGCAGTTTAGAGGGACTATCTCGCAGATAGACTTCTGTAAGTTAAAGGATGATTTAACAATTTCCTTCGCTAAATAAGTGAATTTTTTTCAATTTCATTTTGTATGAAACATGTCATATAATGGCTGTTTTGGGAATCATTGCGACAGAAGAATAGATTGCTCATTATAAACAATTTGTCTTTTTGTTACGCCGGTTCTTCTACAACAGGTATGGTACAGCGATAGATTATGTATTATAGGGTAAACTGCTTATAGTGTAATATTACGCCTTTGCTCATCGCTTTAAGGTGTTAAGGGAATGGTTTAATGCCAGCTACTCAAGACAGAGGCTAATGTTTTATTGTATAGTTGTGTATTTTAATTAATCTGTAATTTCAAATGCTACTATTTGTGTATGCACCTTGTTTTTTTCCTTTGAACAATGTATTTATGACACCTCTCTCCATACTTAAGCGAACACTCGAAAAATGCACCAAAGCGGACAAGAGTTTGAAAAGATTCTTACGAACTAGGACACATCTATAAATTATATGTTCATAACATACTTTATCATACCCTGGAGATTTGTTGCTTTTTACCGATATAAGAATCTCATTGACGATCTCCAGCATAACTTGTGAAGAGCATTCTGTATAAGAAACAATGTCAGATGTCTTAAAAATGGAAAGCTGAGTGTCAACATAGTTTTTGAATTCATTGTGGAAACATGTATTTTCATCAAAGGAATACAACTGTTGAAAGTAATTATGCCAACCCTTTGCATTTGAAGCATTATCTCGACAGATGACCCCATTGGAATTTATTTCTGCTCCAGGAGAACTATTTGATGAATTGCGCCTGAGGTTAACCAGTTGCCAAAATTGATCTTAGTTGACTTCAGCAGCACGATCTATGTCGTCATAAAGTCCAACCATATACTGTTCAACATATGTTCTGTGTTTTGACTCCTTAAGATTAAGGTATAATGGTCCTTGTCAGGGAAATCCAGACTTTAACCAGTATTGTCTCTTTCTCTTCATAGCTTTAGTCACCGATGACAGTTCTCGACACCAGTATGGTTTGAGATGCGGTTTATACGAACTAATGGAAATAAAAAGACCAGTGTAACAACCCGTTATGTAATAAAGTTGCATAATGTAATTATCATTACAAAACGGGTTGAGGTTTGTTATATTTTGCTTTTTTCGATCCCAACCCGTTATGTAATAAAGTTGCATTATGTAATAATTATTACGAAATGGGTTTGGTTTTTTTTTTCAAAGTGATTTTTTTCTATACAAACCCGATATGTAGTAATATTTATAATGACAACATGGTTATATTTTCACGCAAAATGTAATCTCTTCCAAGCCAAAACAGGCTTATAAGCAGAAGCCACATATTTTAGAAATCTTTGTTTGAGCAATTGTCAAGCAAAGAAACCATTTCAAATGACTAAATGTACCAAAACCGGTCAAGCCAAATTGCTAAGAAAGCCGAAATGGGCTTATCAGCGAATTACAAAAAGTATTTCAAATGTCGGTTTTAGCGTTTAAATGGCCAGAAACCCATCGCAAATGACAACATTTAAAAAAAAACCAGGCAAACAGAGATGCTTGAAAGCCAACATGGGCATATCAGCATTCTGAGAAAATATTAGAACACTTGATTGTTTGCGATAAATGTTTCAGATATGGCACACATATATAGCAGAAGCTTTC
This sequence comes from Cerastoderma edule, assembly GCA_947846245.1. Taxonomy (NCBI): domain Eukaryota; kingdom Metazoa; phylum Mollusca; class Bivalvia; order Cardiida; family Cardiidae; genus Cerastoderma; species Cerastoderma edule. The sequence continues at coordinate 815,214 of OX401418.1, read as the reverse complement.
GAAACGCGACAAATCAAGTTATTGTCGGCCAGATAAGGCTTATCAGTGATATTGAAATGGACTAACATATCTTTTTCATTCCTAAGTCAAACACGAAATCGATTGAATACGACCAACATATGACGAGAACCGTTGGTCAATAAGATCGATTGGCTGTTCTAGTTATATGATAATTAGGTTTAGCACAGTGATAAATGCTACGAACATACCAAACATAGCAAATATCGTATTAGGACTGTGCGCTGAAAAACTGAAACGATGTCTACAAAATGGGTAACGCTTAGGTTTTATATCAAAGTGCAATTCTCCTCGTAAATCCGTTTTCTTATAACGTTGCATTATGTAATAAAAATTACAAAACGGGTTCAGTTTTATTACATTTTGCGTTTTTCGATGCGAACCCGTTATGTAATTAAGTTGCATTATGTAATAAAATATACGAAAAAGATTTATATTCTATATGACATTTTCACACAAAAGGTAACCTCTTCCAAGCCAAAGGAGGCTTATGGGCAAAGGTCAGAAGTTATCAGAAAACTTTGTTTGAGCAATTTAGACTCAATGTACTAATAAAGATTAAACAAAGCATCTCAGAAAGCCGAAGCGGGCTTATCAGCAACAAGGGCAATTACATTTATCTTTTTTTGTGCTTATAGGATGAGAAACCTTCACAAATAGCAGAACGTACCAAAATGCAATTCTCTAAGTAGAGCTGTTTTTATTACATTTTGCAATTTTCCGTAATAAAGTTGCACCATGTAATAATTATAACGAATCGGTTTGTTTTAGTGAATTTGTCTATGTAAACCCGGAATGTAATTACATTCATATTTATAACATGGTGGTATTTCACAAATAGGAAACTTGAAAGCAAATCATTTTACAAAGCAAGGCAGAAAGGTTTTAAAATTTGGACCATAGATTATGACCCTGAACACATGTGAAAAGTAGCAACCCATTCCATACAGATGTTCATGAGATACAAACTTGCATTTCAAAACTTAACCAATGTGTGACGCCGACGCCCAGGTGAGTAGTATAGCTCTCATTATATTTAAAAAAAATCGAGCTAAAAAGTGATAAATAAATTCATTACATATAATGATAAAACGACCGTTTCGGTCACAAAACAATGGTTTGTGTCTATTTTTTTAAGGCTTGTTCAAAACTGAACAATCTTTAAACTTAATATTGCCTCTATTGGCTTGGAAAAGGTTATCTTTTGTGTGTAAATATCGGTATTTGACCGTTATAGATTCTTATTACATAACGGATTTGCATCGGAAGATGCAAAGTGAAATAAAACACAACCCGTTTTGTAACAGTTATTACATAGCTCAACGTTATAAGAGAACAGCTTCACTTAAAGCGCTGCCATTTGCAATGTTTTTCTCACCATATAAGCGCAAAAAAGATGAATACAATCGCCTTTGAAATTTGCTGATAAGCCCACTTCAGCTTTCTAAGTTATTCGGTTTAACTTTTTTGGGTATATTTAGTCATTTGGAAGGTATCCTCGCTTGAAAATAGCTCAAACAAAGATCTTTATAACTTCTGAATTCTGCTCATAAGACTCATTTGGCTTGGAAGAGGTTACATTTTGTGTGAAAATGTCACCATGTAACCAATGTGGACATTATTACATAAAAGGTTGGCATCTAAAAATTCACTTTGTAGAATATCAATCTTTTTAACATATGTTAATACATAATGCAACTTTATTATATAACGGGTTCGCATCGAAAAACGCAAAATGTAATAAACTTCAACCCGTTTGGTAACAATTGTAACATGGTGAAACGATACTCAAACAGCTTTTCTTGGAGAAATGCCAAGTTGTCTGTGCTGTCATTTGCGAAGTTTTTCTAACCATATTAGCTCAAAAAAAGACATATTCATAAAGGCGTTTTTGTAATATGCCCATAAGCCCATTTTGGCTTTCTTAGTTATGTGTTTTAACTTCTTTCTGTACATTGAGTCATTTGGAACAGTATCTGCGCTTGAAAATTGCGAACAATCAAGTGTTCTAATATTTTCTCAGAATGCTGATATGCCGATGTTGACTTTCAAGCATCTCTGTTTGCCATTTTTTGGTACATGTTGTCATTTGCGATGGGTTTCTGACCATTTAAACGCTAAATCCGACATTTGAAATACTTTTTGTAATTTGCTGATAAACCCATTTCGGCTTTCTTAGTTATTTGGCTTGACCGTTTTTGGTACGTTTAATCATTTGGAATGGTTTCATTGTTTGACAATTGCTCTCAAACAAAGATTTTTAGAACATGTGGCTTCTGCTTAAAAGTCTGTTTTGGCTTGGAAGAGATTACATTTTGCGTGAAAATATCACAATATTACCATTTCAATATTATTGCATATCGGGTTTGTATAGAAAAAAAAACTTTGAAAAAAAAAAAATCAACCCGTTTCGTAATAATGATTACATAATGCAACTTTATTACATAACGGGTTGGGATCGAAAAAAGCAAAATGTAACAAATCTCAACCCGTTTTGTAATAATTATTACATTATGCAACTTTATCACATAATGGGTTGGCATCGAAAAACGCAAAATGTGACAAATCTCAACCCGTTTTGTAATAATTATTACATTATGCAACTTTATTACATAATGGATTGGGATGGAAAAAAGCAAAATGTAACAAATCTCACCCCGTTTTGTAATAATTATTACATTATGCAACTTTATTACATAATGGATTGGGATGGAAAAAAGCAAAATGTAACAAATCTCAACCCGTTTTGTAATAATTATTACATTATGCAACTTTATTACATAACGGATTGTTACATAGCTACCTGAGAGAAATCTTTGCACAGACTTTATGTAACGCCCCGATTATGATTGCCTTGGAAACAAGCCGGTAAGCTCATGATTAACTGTAAAAAAAACTAAAAAATGATAAATCCCGAGCGTTCCGACTGAGAAAGTTTGACATTTGTATATATTTATGACAATCTTTATTTAAGATGTATCCCCCAAAAATCATTTGATTTAAATTAACTTATTAAAACATTTATAAGAGGGTTAACATTACCACCCTACAAATAAAAGTCACACGGGCCAAACGTACTAGTATGTGTTTTAGAAATCTTTAGTAGTCCATATGCAGAAAGAACTGCACGACACCAAGCCCTCATAGATGTTTTGTAACGATGAAGGTACTCCTGAGGAATACCATCTCACATTTGTATCACATCACGGGTCAGATCTGCGATATTACATGGCTGTGGCAAGGCTTTCACTTACTTTTAAAGTAAATCCCAAACATGCTCGATCGGAAAGTATTACTTTTGTGTGTAGGGTGGTAAGCAATTTCAAAGCTAGGAAACCGTCCAAAATCACTCAACGACATACAGGGTCAAACGAAGTAACTAAGAAAGCCAAAATGGGTTTATCTGTAGACTTCAAAAACGATCTCAAATATCGGATTAAGCGCTGATAGGGTCGGAAAGCCTCTGCAAATGACAAGATATACCGAAATTGACAGAATGAGCTGCTTATAAACCAACAAGAGCATATCAGCCATCTTTGAAATATGTGTTCAAGATATTGTTTGTAGTTACTTGGTTCGACATTTTCTTGTACGTTGTATCAATTTGAACGGTTTACCAACTGCCTAAACAAAGACTTTTACAATTTATGACTTCTGCTTATAAGCCTGTTTTGACTTTGAAAAGGTTACTTGTTCGTGTAAAATATATCAACATGTAACCGATATGAAAATTTCGGGTTTCCAAACAATATCCAAGCAATTTTTTGAAAAATAAAATTATTACATTGTGCACCTTAATTACATAACAGGTTGACATTGAAAATCATAGATAAACTTGGCATAGTAATACACCTCAATCTGGAACAATTATTAGATTTCGGGTTTGCCCAGCAAAAATTACTTTGTTAATTTTTTAACCAGTTTCGTAATAAACATTACATAATGCAACTTTAGTACAGAACGAGTTTGCATCGAAAAACGTAAAATGCAATAAATCTCAACCCGTTTTGAAATAATTATTACATAATGCAACTTTATTACATAGCGGGTTGTTACATGGCGTATGTCATCAAAACATGTTTATATGAAGATAGACGTTTGACAAGCTCAATAGTTTTAAATGCATAAAAAGTAATATTTGATCAATAAATACGAATAATCGAATAGTAATTCACGACTCCAGTATTCGGAACTTAAACCGAATATTCGACCTTTCGTTCCCATCTCCCTTTTTTGTAATTGTTCCTTATACAACCAATCGTTGATATCATGTGGTGAATTATTGGACTACAGTTCACAAAATGTCTTTTGAAATACTACTTGAAGTATCTTAAAAAAGTTTATTACTGTCGCCGATTAGATGATCTATATATCAAGATAAGATTGTCGAATATGTAAATCTTTTCACCGGGTCTTTTTATGTATAGGCTTATAGCTGGTTACCGAGATATTTCATGATAACCATATCTTTAGGATCCTATATAAACGCGCTTTGATATTCTCACCCAAATTGATGAAAAGATCGTTATAATAATTTATTTAGTGTTATAAATAGCAATAAAATAAATGATTAAGTCCGGAATTATCAATACATGAATTTTTATAATCCTATTTTCCTTTACGAAGAAAGACTGATATAAGAGCAAAATTAAAAATATCTTTATATAATTTATCACTACAATGAACAAAAACTACGTTTATTTGTAAGGTTTGTAATATTTATAGAAATGTTGAAATATTCAAAGACAACTTCAGCACAATCTTGCATCATAAGTTTGCTACATGATCAATACATGTATATCATAATTGAACAGAAATCATTGTGATAAAAGCAAGAAAATATGTCATGAGTTGTTCTTGTAATTGTTGTTCTTAAGTTGATATGATAAAACAGGAATCGTAAGCCTTTCTGTCACTCCATATTACTGGAAGCTAATCACATCAGAGCAAATTATCCCGGTCACAATGATACCCCTGAAAAGCCACTATGCTGAATTTGTATTTTGGAACAGAGAGCTGCCAAGTATCTAATAAGGTAACCTCGCAACTTTGGGGTCCACGATCCGATCATTCCCGATACCGCTGACTTTATGATCAATATACTAGTCACTCTATGAATGGTCAGTAAATAAACTCCTCATAAGATGTTTGAAATACTTTTTATATAAGTGAAAACTACTCATGGTATCCGAACAAACACATTGAATACAGCTATTGTCTAAGGAATTCTAAAACGGAATGAGGTTACAATAGGAAAAGAACAGCGTTAGATCTATTTAAGAAGCGGTTGTATCAGTGGCAAGCCTGTTCAACTTCTTGTTTGTCTGACCGAGTGAGATAACCGACATAATAAACACGGAGAGCGCATGGGGCGGTTTCAATGTCGTATTGATAAAATAAGGTCGAATCGTTTAGATTATTAGACCTGAATAACAGGCGTACATGACTCAAAACCCTACTCTTACCACTGATTAATAATGCGATAATGGGAAATTTCAAATTTGTTATCAGTCAGAAATTTATAATAGATAGATAGATATCTTTTATTTGAACACCACATGTGTGCATAGCCATCTTTGATGAAAAATAAAGCGTATTAACATACAATATTTACTGGTCAAAGATCAGAGTACAATTACATACATTTCAATTGATCACTTCTAAACGGTTATAAGGTTGGTTTAAAAATAGTTTATCCATCAATTTATACACAATATACATAAATATCAAGTGATACAACACAGATGAAATGAATAAGAACGAAAGCCAACGCTTAGTATGTTCTTTTCCAGTACCCTAAGCGGATACGCGACGTTGCATGTATTTATGATGAAAGGAAAATACTATACAGAAAATATCAAAAGTTACACATTGATTAGATAAAAAAAAAGAAGTAAAACATTTTTGTTTTGAATGATGGAATGTTGGAGTGTTGGCGTGGACTGTTTAAGGCTCGGCATGAATATGAACCATGTTAAAACTTGGAAAAAGGTTATATTGGAGTGTTGGCGTGGACTGTTTAAGGCTCGGCATGAATATGAACCATGTTAAAACTTGGAAAAAGGTTATATTGGAATGTTGGCGTGGACTGTTTAAGGCTCGGCATGAATATGAACCATGTTAAAACTTGGAAAAAGGTTATATTGGAGTGTTGGCGTGGACTGTTTAAGGCTCGGCATGAATATGAACCATGTTAAAACTTGGAAAAAGGTTATAATGGAGTGTTGGCGTGGACTGTTTAAGGCTCGGCATGAATATGAACCATGTTAAAACTTGGAAAAAGGTTATAATGGAATGTTGACGTGGACTGTTTAAGGCTCGGCATGAATATGAACCATGTTAAAACTTGGGAAAAGGTTATATTGGAGTGTTGGCGTGGACTGTTTAAGGCTCGGCATGAATATGAACCATGTTAAAACTTGGAAAAAGGTTATAATGGAGTGTTGGCGTGGACTGTTTAAGGCTCGGCATGAATATGAACCATGTTAAAACTTGGAAAAAGGTTATATTGGAGTGTTGGCGTGGACTGTTTAAGGCTCGGCATGGAATGGATGAACCACATGTTAAAACTTGGAAAAAGGTTATAATGGTTAAAATGTTGGCGTGGACTGTTTAAGGCTCGGCATGAATATGAACCATGTTAAAACTTGGAAAAAGGTTATATTGGAGTGTTGGCGTGGACTGTTTAAGGCTCGGCATGAATATGAACCATGTTAAAACTTGGAAAAAGGTTATAATGGAGTGTTGGCGTGGACTGTTTAAGGCTCGGCATGAATATGAACCATGTTAAAACTTGGAAAAAGGTTATATTGGAGTGTTGGCGTGGACTGTTTAAGGCTCGGCATGAATATGAACCATGTTAAAACTTGGAAAAAGGTTATATTGGAATGTTGGCGTGGACTGTTTAAGGCTCGGCATGAATATGAACCATGTTAAAACTTGGAAAAAGGTTATATTGGAGTGTTGGCGTGGACTGTTTAAGGCTCGGCATGAATATGAACCATGTTAAAACTTGGAAAAAGGTTATATCATGATGTTTTGCCAGATTTCTACCTTGTGATTTCAGTAGGTGGATCACTTAAAGCATGCTTGGTCTTTTGTAATAAAACTCAATAACATATTTCTTTCTTATAGGTATATAAATTTTATGAAAATGTTAACAAATGCTGACGCCTTTGGCGGATTTGGCAGTTTGTGTTCTGATTTTGGATGGTAATACTCCTCAATGTTCCGTAGAAACGGTTGGAAAGTTTGAGAAAATTTAGTTTTCCACCTTTTCTAATGGTCCTTTAAAAAATCTAATTCATACTTGATACTTCACAAGGGCACCGGAAGTGCACGATTGTAACAAATTCGGTATAAGTTAGCTTTCATGAAATGTTGTATAAAAGGTGAACTGAATTCACAATCGAACTACTCGGGTATTTCCGTGAGCTTATGAACTACACCTTGGATATAATTTGGGGTTACAATTTCGTAGGTAATCGTCCTCGGCTTATAACACGTGTCCTATACGCGTCTATGCTAAGTAGTTAAATGTATATGAAAGTGTTGCACATAATGTTAAATCATGTTTTATCAGTAACTCATTCGTTACAGTGAAAATAAAGGTTGTGATATATATAGCCGTCGCCTTGATCAAATTAAATGCCTATCTAGATTTTATGTTTAAGAACTATAGTTGGAAACGCAACTACAATGACGTGAGTCTCGCGAGAAACTATATGGCGATTTACCTTCTATTTCAGAGGCGTTTTCATTGGATAAACCCGATGAGTTCAGATTGCTGAATACAATGTCGACTCTTTTTGTGGACAAGAAGTTGTCTGAGTGCTTAAATTGATACGGAAGTTTAAGCGTGATTACCCCCTTTACGAAGTCGGCTTTGCCACATGTACTCTCTTTGTTGCTCTATACGGTTAGTAGGCAAGAACAGAGCAAATTTAAGTAGACAGACACTGTTTGACAAAGCTTATTTTCATTTTCTGGGTTGTTAACATTCACCTTGATAAAATATGATGTTAATTTTCTTTGAAAAAACAATATAACTTGGCTCTCTAAAGATTCATGTTTCCTTATGCTTTGATTAATGAAATGCATATCATATTTATCATTATTTGTCATTATTACACTACCACAAAAAAACAAAGTGCATGTACGTATCAACAGTCAGCAGATCACAGCAGCAATTTGATGTTTTGGTTTCTTAATGTAGCTCTGAATTATTTTCCTTAAAGTTTCCTTAGACTTAATTTCTTCATATAATGTGTGATTAATTCATGAAAGCGACAGCATTAAAATATAATGACGAAATAACAAAGAATTGATATATATTTTATTTGCGGTACTGAATTTCGAAGATATTGTATAGTTGTAAAGATGTAACGTAAATGTCTGAATGATGCAAAAGCATGTTCCATTTGCGTATGCATGTTATATAAGCTCTAAGTTCATCTTAGTGTTTCCATTATTCCTTTAAGCTTATATCCCGAATATTCGAGTCAACAACAAAATTAAAAGTGGACGAACATCCTACGCATTACCACAGCTTCGTAACGGTTGTCCTCTCTAGACGCTTCCAGCGGGTATCTTGCTTCCCTAAATATGCTATTCCTGGTCTCCACGGGGCGACCTCCCTGAAATGTAACCAAAATCCACAAAACGTACAGAATGCGCTGAAAGCAGGAAACTCCCCATGACAGAAGGCATCGCACCGAAACGCTTTTCGGTTTCCAAAGTCTTATATTGTAATTGTTCAAGTCGCGGCAGTTCTTTATGCAAAATTCACAGATTCTTGTTTAACTCGGCAGTTTATTAGGGCCGCCACTGTTTCTTTGTTACACAGGCAGCCTCATCTCCCGGACCTTTTCGTGTTATGTAACAGGAGCCTAGAAAGGAAAAGGGCGAACGCCCGACTCTGCGCTTATTTTGGATATTTCACCACCCTCCCAAGGACGGGCCTTACTATGCTCACTTTCACATGGCTACACCGGACAGGGCTCTGGAAAAAAGCACCAGATAATGGGACAATCATCAACATAAAACGATGAAAATCGGGAAATTGCACACTGGATTGAGTTAAACAAACCCTACATATAGAAGGCGATCTCGAGAAAGCGCTGAGGCGACAAGGGGAATTATCCATATGTAAGCTTTAAACGTTTACGAAAGTCGTCTCCTGTGGATACCCTCTCTCCCCAAAAGATCCAAAAACGATCATCCTATTCTAACAAAGGGAGGAAACCATTTTATATCAGCGACCAACTTCACCCAGGACTACTTCCCCTTGTTTTCTGCAGTATATTACACTGAATAGGGAGATAATTGCACATGAGAATGATAAACGACCAAAATTTAATAGTACTGTTTTGTTTCAACTTAATTTCTTTCTCATTTTACACCAAATAGTTAAACAAGTTTAAAGACATGTCAAGAGAATTTGCTGAATGATTAACACTCTTTTGTTCTATTTGACTTTTTGAGTTTCTAAAATTAGAACAAGACAACTGTGTAAGAATACAATACTTGAATTATAATATGTTCATATGTTTCAAGAATCTGTTTGAAAAGGAGAAAGTAGGTATGTGAGCATCTTCCTATCCCACTGACCCTTTCTAAATGACTGGTATTTATATAAAGCCTTAAGCTGTCTTACAAACCACGATTCTCTTTCATTTTTCTACGGTCGCTTAAAACATTGTTGACTGTATTGAATTTATTTAGCAATATGTATTCCCTTTGGTTAAATGAATATAACATAAAACCTTTGATGTAAAACATGTTAACATTTCTCCTAAAAGTAAGTATGGGAAGTCCCCATTTTTAAACATTGTACTTCTGTGCCCTTTCTGTCGAATTTCAAGGAACCTTTAGCTGAAGACTCGAGAAACTATTGCGACTAACAGATTTAACTTGCCTCAAAAAGATAGCTCTGAGGTTATCCCTATTTCACACAGAGTGACACTGTTCATATAATGGTTGTATTTCATAGAAGAATTTTATAAGAATAAATATAAGATTCGAATTGAACAGAATAAACCAATCAAAATACTCTTTTATCACACAACTATCATTGTTAATACAAACACAAACACATTTTATCACCTAACAATAACAAACGATGGCGACAGTGATACAGTAGTAGAAAGTCAACCTCTGGTACCGAGTCCTGGGTTTGATCCCAAATAGTGACAAGGTAGAAATCAACATACACACAAGTACTGGATATTTATCAAGGAAACAGAAAAACCAGCTACGAATCTAAGTTGTAAATATCTTGTTTCACACTCACTGTAAAATAGATAAATTTAGACTTAACTAATAACACTTACTGTAAAAGATGACAACTTATGACATTATTGTCATATTCATCATCTTTTTACCTTTTACATGGTGCCAATCTTTTCCAATACTGTTGTAGTAGCTTTTTTATTCTCCTTTTAAGGAGAGTTTTCTTTCCACTATACCATCCTTTTGGTTTTCCCAATGGTTGACATTACTAGAGACTGATCATCTGTAATCTGTTTACAAGGTATATATCAAGCATAACCATTGATGTAACATATTGTGGTTTCAATACTTGACACAATAATATCTAACGCCACATATTGCGTCCTGCAGCAGAAAGTTTTAAAAAAAAAACAACAACATTGTGGCCAAAGGAGAAAATGCTTGTTACAATTTCTCCTTTTGTCAATATGCATTTCAATCTCTTCACCTATCACAACAGCAGAACTAAAACGTTTTTCACATGTTTAAAAATATTTTCAAAAGTCGTCTGCTTCAAGAAATGTCGTCTGCCCAGGTGGTACCGATTCTAGCCACGTATGTAATTATGTACTTAGTATGACTGTTTTGGGACTTTCTCGCATGAGAAAGCCGTGTGAAGAGAGTTAAAAGGAATTTGTATAGTTACTCCGATTACGAAGTGTATATAGTCGGTGATTTAATAACATGGACTAAATGGCTGATAAGCCTAAAACTTAGCTCACTTATCGATCCAAACACATGTAGTATATAACAAGAAATGGGTTGACGAAGAGTGCATCAATACACAAAGATTGTATTAAATGTCATTGTGTGACTGATTCCTCTAGACGTGAGATGTGTGGACAAAAAAAATGAGTATAAGCAATTAGCAAAAACAACAAACGTAAACTATATGAACAGAAATTAGTAAGAGATATTGAGCTGTTGATATTTTCTAAACCAAACTATTTCTGGAAACATTTTTTAAAATAATGACAACACAAATGTGTGGTGGTGAAATAAACGATATCTATCTACCTATCTACTCTATGGAATGACGTCTCTAGCCAGGAGACCTCTCATTAAAATCTACCGTAACAATGCACCTGCCAATAGAAAGGCTTTTTGAAGAAACTGCTTATTTACCTATTTGCCTTACATCGATTGTGAAGGAACTTTAAACCTGTTCATAGACACTCACGATGACAGCTTCCTGGATACTACACACCAACATTCGCGCCGATCTGTGGGTAAATCCCGGTAATTTTCACCCCGCCTAACGGATATTAGGACCGGGACCCTCGGTGAAAGAGGCCGTTGCTCTACCTCTCTACCACTATCGCCTATGGGAGTCAATTCATTTCTTCTTCTGAATTAGAACACATTGAAAGCAGCAACATACAACAAATATTAACAGAAACTGATACAGCGTCTTTATCTCGTTTTACAAATGAGATATGTATCCTTCTGTCACATTGGTTTCTAAAGATGGCTTCAGGAGCTATGGTAAAGCAAAGTATTGCAGAGAGAGATATTTTCCTCATAAAACTAAATATCAATTAGTGTCACAAGTATTTACCAGCCATACATTGTTGTATCATAATGGTATCTTAAGTTTTCTATGTAATGTGTGGCAAAGAGATAGGTTATGGAATAAGGATGTCTTTTTTCTTTTTATGTGAAAAAGTTTGTAACAAAAACATGCCTAAGTGACAAAAATATCTTCGAGGAGCTGCACCGTGTTTTTCTTTGAGAAAACATTATCATGAGAAGGAATAATACAATATTTTCATTTTTTGTTTGAGGAATTTCCAATTAGATTGCATAGGTTCCATGAATGGTAAAGTTCGAAAACTGTTCGTGCACGAAATCGATATATGACAGGATACTCACAGGTTTGAAGAAGTCGAAGCGATGAAAGTCGCCATTTTTTCCACGGTCTCTATCATTTCTGATTACGTGATTCCCAGCCCTAGTTATGGTACATGATGAAGCCGTAAACGTGTCATTCCTACTGCTTTCCTGGATCAGTACTAGGCTAGGGCTCTGAAGTGACTTGCCGAAGGCCACTCCCGCTAAAGCAGAATGTCGATGGAGCTCGAACCCGGGGCCTCAACTACACCAACTTAACCACCTAGCCACGCAGGGCCCATAATTAATGTCTTGAAAAAATAGACTGATGGAACTGTTCAAATGAACGATAGTAAATGTTGCCAATGCCTATTTGCAACAAAATCAAAGGAATTCTGGAAATAATAAAAGTTGGATGAATCCAAATGTAATGGATGATATTATTCCTACCCTTTTGCGACATATCAATGACATTTTTATATAATAGTATGAATAGTTTCATAGTTATACATAAAATGTACTCATCGGACAGAAAGAAGACTGTTTGGATCTGCCTAAACCACATGTCCAATCATTAAATCATAATGAAATAGTATTCATTGTTCACAATGCTAATCATTACTCCACAGCCGGTAATTGATAACGTTCAACCTGTTAAGAGTTCCTTTAGCCATGCATTCCAGAACTCTTTGTAATTCAAATAGTATAATTATGAATGAGTTTTAACGAGACACTGCAATTGTAGTGAAACCTCACAAAATGATGTTTTTGAGAATTTCCTCACAGATTATTACCAAATACTACATGCTATCATTGCAGGGTGATCTCATACAAGCGTTAGGAGTACGTTGTCATGACGCCATCTGTGTCTTCCTTGATGCAGTGCTGTAGAACAGGAAGAAAGAACATGTCCAGATTTGTGGGACGATCACAGAGTTTACAGTTTGGATCTGTTGTTAGCCCCCATCGACAGAGGTTTGCTGGGGATGGTTGGATGTCGTGGACTGACCTGAGGAGAAAGGAAAGCCTGAGTGGCTCATAATTCCAGATGGCATCCCAGGTCAGTTTCCTGTCTATCGTGTTCCATGTTGTATATGTATAGTATAAATGTTAAGTGTAAATGACAACATGGTTTGTTATGAACATATTCACCATCATCTGTGCATGTCATCAGCAGATACGGGAACTTACATTAACTGTTTAGAATATACATTGTAAATCCCTCTTCCATGGAGGGTCTCGGTCCAATTGTACAACTAACACATTTTAACAAACGTTATAAATTTAAATTTTTGACTGTTCCAAATTGAATGCATTTGCAGACGACATTTTAGAATGTGAAGAAATTAGCAAATAATCTTCTAATAGGACGGAACACATTGTTGGAAAAGGCTAAATTACTTGTTTATTCCCAAGGTGTTTTCCAGGGTCGTCTACTACCAACTGATCAAATGTCGTTATTATTTGGTAATGATGGGTTAAATGAAATGGACCGTGTTTCTCCTAATTCTACTTTCACTTTATGTCTTAGCCATACATCTAAACATATTGGACATTAAAGTAAACAAAAGAAGCCTCTATTTACCGGAGCTGTCTCATCTGGACCAACTCTGCTTGCAAACGGAACAGTGCAGGTGCATGTTTGAGTCGTCGCCATGGTCCTAAAGAAGATGTGTGTCTGCCGAATCATGAAGAATGGCCTTCAGTTAACCTCAAGTATTCGTCTTCACCAAATAAGTGATTTGTCTCCACAAAATAAGTGATTTGTCAACACAAAATAATTGATTTGTCTCCACAAAATAAGTGATTCGTCTCCATAAAAAAAGTGATTCGTCTCCACAAAATAAGTGATTTGTCTCCACAAAATAAATGATTCGTCTACACAAAATAAGTGATTTGTCTCCACAAAATAAGTGATTTGTCACCACAAAATAAGTGATTTATCTCCACAAAATAAGTGATTTGTCTCCACAAAATAAGTGATTTGCCTCCACAAAATAAGTGATTCGTCTCCACAAAATAAGTGATTTGTCTTCACAAAGTTAGTGATTCGTCTCCGCAATATAATTTGATTCGTCTCCACAAAATAAGTGATTTTTCACCACAAAATAAGTGATTTATCTCCACAAAATAAGTGATTTGTCTCCACAAAATAAGTGATTTGTCACCACAAAATAAGTGATTTATCTCCACAAAATAAGTGATTTGTCTCCACAAAATAAGTGATTTGCCTCCACAAAATAAGTGATTCGTCTCCACAAAATAAGTGATTTGTCTCCATAAAATAAGTGATTTGTCACCACAAAATAAGTGATTTATCTCCACAAAATTAGTGATTTGTGTCCACAAAATAAGTGATTCGTTCCCACGAAATAAGTGATTCGTCTTCACAAAATAAGTGATTTGTCTTCACAAAATAAGAAAAAAATTGACTGAAGGCCATTTTCAACAAAATATCAGTTTAAATTGTTAACATCCTTAATATTCATTTAATTTGTGTGTGTACGTGCGTGTGTGCATGTGTTTGTGCGTTTTCTTCAAATTACAAACAGGGCCTTCGGTCGCTCACCTGGTATCAGTGCATTCAAACTTAATATAATTCATTGAAGAGCAATGATGGCTCACTAGAAATTATATATTGTTATTTGATAACTTTAGCACCTTTGGGATATCATCACATTTTCTATAATATGTATGCAGTTTAGATTTGGATAGTACTCAATGAATTAGACTCACTGACTAAATGAAAAAAAAGGTTTCACAGTTGTGCGACCTGATGTTGTCTTCATTATATTTGCAATATAATAAAACGTTTTACAATTGTGTCCGTGTTGAAAACAGGTTTTATGTGAGACAAACAATAATCTCAACCTGTCAAGCAAACACCTTTATCTAACTGTTGTTTGACTACAATGCACCCACTCACAGAAGAACTGTGTCCTTGTGCTGTCAATTTCAGCCCACATCACTCGATTTTGCATTATATGTCAATCACGCTTTCGTGCAATGCTTATGTCTCAATCAATCGACCGCAGATATTTCAATCACCTTATTATCTCAGGTATAATCCAGAGATAAGGGGTCGATTGGAATATCTGTAGTTTTAATCACTAACCATCACAGTTATCGCTACATTAGTCGAAGTGCCCACAGTGTTGCGGTTAACACCATGACCAATCTAGTGAGCGGCCTATGATCAAATCCTACCTTAGTCGAAGACATGATTTTTTTCCTCTTTTTATTTCACTCAAAATAAACTAGTTCGTCATGTTTTTGTTTTTTTATATATAAACATTCATGACTCACAAACGTATTTCGTGTAAAGGATGTTTTACATAGCTAAGTTTATATTCAATTGCACATTCATTTAAAATACCAACCGGAAGAGTAAGTCTTTAAAGTACATGGAAGCCTTAGGGCAAATATAATCTGGTGATGGTAGATGGTAGATTCTAAACCATCCAGAAAGTATTAAAGGTTCACATTTCTAACTGAATTATCTTTTCAAAGCACATATATTTGAACAACTTCTAACTAAATTAAAAGTATTTTCAAATGTGCAAACCTTGAAAAGTAGTTGTTTTATATCTAGACTTGTAAGGAACAGAAAAAGACCGGGAA
The DNA here is from genome assembly GCA_947846245.1 of Cerastoderma edule. NCBI lineage: Eukaryota > Metazoa > Mollusca > Bivalvia > Cardiida > Cardiidae > Cerastoderma > Cerastoderma edule. Next base: position 799,476 of record OX401418.1, on the reverse strand, counting down.
GCTCGCGATGCCATTGGATAAAGCTGTCAAGCGCTCAACCAGATGCAATGAACCCAGCTTATCCACCATCTACAGGGCAAATGCTGCTCCAGCACCCACAATTGCTACCAGGAAAAACAGATTCCTTTCATAGGAAGGAGCCAAAGTAGTTGTCGCTCTCACACGAATATTAAGATATGAAAACATATTGTTTTCGAACATGATTGAATTGGAGATAACTTTATTTCAAGCGCAAAATATCTTATGTTAAAGGAGTTTATTAAATAGGGTATCACAGTATTTATAAATCAATCTTGATAGCTTTAATGAACGTAATAAAAGCACCCCATATAGTGTTTCAGTAATTTACCTATACTTATATCCTTTCACGTGTCTTTAAAGACAAGTTGCTCGAAATTTGCAGATACAGTTTGATACAGCCATGTCATGTACTTGACAAAACACTAAAGCAGAATGGACACGACTGCCTCAGACTCCCACAAAGTCATGCAGAGCTTAATATAAAGAACTGATATGTTTCTAACGTGAAAGGACATGTGGCCGCAAACAACGCTATCTTCAATTTTAACCCTTTATCAAACGCCAAATTTTCGACTGTCTCAAATTGAAAGAGTTCGAAGACGACAACTCAAAATGTGATGACATTGAAAAATAATCTTCTGATAGGACAGAAAACATTTTTGGAAAAAGAGAAATTGCTCAATGTTTTCTAGAGTCGTCTGCAACAAACTGATCAAATGTCGTTATTGTTTGGTAATGAACACCCTCTCCAGGTATGATATGGTAAACATCGTTATTGTTTGGTAATGAACTCTCCAGGTATGATATAGTAAACCAAACTGATCAAATGTCGTTATTGTTTGGTAATGAACACCCTCTCCAGGTATGATATGGTAAAACATAAGTTTGGTAATGAACACCCTCTCCAGGTATGATATGGTAAAACATAAGTTTGGTAATGAACACCCTCTCCAGGTATGATATGGTAAAACAAACTGATCAAATGTCGTTACTGTTTGGTAATGAACTCTCCAGGTATGATATGGTTAAACAAAGTGATCAAATGTCGTTATTGTTTGGTAATGAACACCCTCTCCAGGTATGATATGGTAAAACATAAGGTTTGTAATGAACACCCTCTCCAGGTATGATATGGTAAAACAAACTGATCAAATGTCGTTATTGTTTGGTAATGAACTCTCCAGGTATGATATGGTAAAACATAAGTTTGGTAATGAACACCGTCTCCAGGTATGATATGGTAAAACATAAGTTTGGTAATGAACACCCTCTCCAGGTATGATATGGTAAAACATAAGTTTGGTAATGAACACCCTCTCCAGGTATGATATGGTAAAACATAAGTTTGGTAATGAACACCCTCTCCAGGTATGATATGGTAAAACATAAGTTTGGTAATGAACACCCTCTCCAGGTATGATATGGTAAAACAAACTGATCAAATGTCGTTATTGTTTGGTAATGAACTCTCCAGGTATGATATGGTTAAACAAACTGATCAAATGTCGTTATTGTTTGGTAATGAACACCCTCTCCAGGTATGATATGGTAAAACATAAGGTTGGTAATGAACACCCTCTCCAGGTATGATATGGTAAAACAAACTGATCAAATGTCGTTATTGTTTGGTAATGAACTCTCCAGGTATGATATGGTAAAACATAAGTTTGGTAATGAACACCTCTCCAGGTATGATATGGTAAAACATAAGTTTGGTAATGAACACCCTCTCCAGGTATGATATGGTAAAACAGTAATGTCCGTGATCAAATGTCGTTATTGTTTGGTAATGAACTCTCCAGGTATGATATGGTAAAACATAAGTTTGGTAATGAACACCCTCTCCAGGTATGATATGGTAAAACATAAGTTTGGTAATGAACACCCTCTCCAGGTATGATATGGTAAAACAAACTGATCAAATGTCATTATTGTTTGGTAATGAACTCTCCAGGTATGATATGGTAAAACATAATTTTGATAATGAACACCCTCTCCAGGTATGATATGGTAAAACAAACTGATCAAATGTCGTTATTGTTTGGTAATGAACACCCTCTCCAGGTATGATATGGTAAAACATAAGTTTGGTAATGAACACCCTCTCCAGGTATGATATGGTAAAACAAACTGATCAAATGTCGTTACTGTTTGGTAATGAACTCTCCAGGTATGATATGGTAAAACATAAGTTTGGTAATGAACACCCTCTCCAGGTATGATATGGTAAAACATAAGTTTGGTAATGAACACCCTCTCCAGGTATGATATGGTAAAACAAACTGATCAAATGTCGTTATTGTTTGGTAATGAACTCTCCAGGTATGATATGGTAAAACATAAGTTTGGTAATGAACACCCTCTCCAGGTATGATATGGTAAAACATAAGTTTGGTAATGAACACCCTCTCCAGGTATGATATGGTAAAACAAACTGATCAAATGTCGTTATTGTTTGGTAATGAACTCTCCAGGTATGATATGGTAAAACATAATTTTGATAATGAACACCCTCTCCAGGTATGATATGGTAAAACAATAAGTTTGATAATGAACACCCTCTCAAGGTATGATATGGTAAAACATAAGTTTATTTCAATATGACTATCTAGCATCATTACATGTAAAATAATTTAGAGAAACGAAACAATTTCGATACAGCTTTTTTCCCATCAATTAACTTGATTTAACAACTACACACGTTCTCATTTTCTATAATTATTGCAGGTTGTGGTAGCTACCGTATAGTCGGTTACCCCTGAGGATTGGAAATCGTGTTGTGAACACGTTAAGACAGTTGAGGAGCGCTTGCAAAAGAATAATGTCTGCATCACACTGAAGATCGACAATTCACCTATCTGAACACCTCGGGTTAACCAATGAAAACGCCTCCAAGATAATATGGAACACATTGTGGGAAAGGGCGAAACTACTCGTTTATTCCCACGGTGTTTTCCAGGGTCGTCTACTACAAACTGGTCAAATATATTTTAACCATCCTTTTTATCTTATAAGGATGGTACATGGATTCTGCATATAAATAAATCTTTTGGAATAAAGCTTAGAAAGGAATTAACATAATGCGACGTTTTAAGATCATTGTCGACAAAAAAACATTCCAACAAATATATTTTTCAATCAAAGTAATTTTAAGACATTCTTTGATAGCGATCCTTATAAACTTGTGTTATGGTGCAAATACTGCTTCAATTAATACATACAAGATTAAGAGGAGATTCTAGCTCTTAACAGCATCATTTAGTTACTAAAATATGTTGATTCACCTCTGTGTGACTGTGGTGCAGTGATGACAACGACCCTCTCTGAGTGTCCACTTTATTAGACCTTAGGATAAGAAAGGTCCATTCTCTGGCGAGTTTCGATGTGATACTGGATCTAAATACAATTTGAAATGATCCCCTTATAATTGTGAACATGAGGAAAATAAAATGGTATTTGCTCATGTTCACAATTATATAAATGGAAGCAAACGGTTTGATTGATGGTTTATCATTTCTGGTCCATTCATCTATAGCTCCATCCACTCTGTCTCTTTCTCCCTATTCTATCTATATCTCTTTATATAACTTTATCTCTACTCGTCCCCCTCTCTCTATCGGTGAATTAATAATTATTTGTAATATGTTGTTTTGTATTGTGTTGCGTGTCATGTTCTTATGTTATTCAGGTGAGGGACTCAATAAGCTTATAGCTTCCGTCCAATTCCAATTGTAAAAATACATTTTACAATAAAATACGTTTAAACTATACATAAACATCGCACGTGAGCGCGATGGACTTTTATTGCGTTGTACCCATATCTGTCGATGCACGCACCGGCAATCATGTGTCAAATTATCGTTTACTTGTGCTAATAACATATAATGGCACATTTAGTAACGATAACACAGTTATAATGACGATCTGAAAAGTGACCATATTGACCGTTTAATGTTTGACCGTTTAGCAAACATATATTATATCGCTCCGATTCGTTCAAGAAATATACCCCATTAGTTGGTAAAAACCTGGGTTGGCGATAAAGTCCGATTGCTTTGTTTAACCGATCTTTTTCAGGCGAGAGAAACACGTGATTAGAGTTTACGATCTCATGTCCGAACAAGATGGTCGTGCCACAGGCATTATTTATTTTTTCATCTTCTTTTGTCAATGATAGCCACAGTGTGTACCCCGCATAAGTTGACCATCAACTTTCCGGTTTTGGTGGTATATGATAACCCATGCTTTTGTAACCTTCTGTTTCTCTTATCTGAGGTTATGGTTTTAGGTTCGTGGCTGGATCAAGGGATGATAATATAACAACTCCGTAGTGTGAGCAACTATCTATTTCGCTCTACATGTTTCAATGCAACCGTTCAAACAACAAATACAACCAATTTATGGAATTGGATGTGTTGCTTATTTTTCTCCCATTGGTTACTCCGGACTCACACGGTGTGGACACAATAAACTCGTTTAACTTCTTTTGCCTTCGACCTTTTCCCTTCGAATGACAACGGTGAACTGAATACGTTAAAACCAAATCACTTGACCATCTAATCGGTCACGTGATAACAAACGCGGTAATTATAAAACAAATAATAATTATAAAACACGGACAGAATACGATCAGAATCGTCTAGTTACATTTTATGAAGGCGTTACGTCTAACGCTCGGCAGATAACTCGTCAAGCAAACATACCTGTGGGACGGCCATCTTGATAGGACATAATCTCGTAAACATTGGTCACTTGATTCCCCCGCATGTTTTTCGTACTAAAGATTCTGCAAGAGTGATATTTATAAATCGTTGATTCGTTCAATGTTCGTTCTATGTTCGTTTTATTTGTTCAATGTTATGGAGTCCAAATGAAAGTATGCACTCCTGTTTCGGGTTAAAGTAAATGGGTTAATTTCTTTCATGTTAATGTAAGGCATTTCTATCCGTAAGGTGAGCGTATGTGTCATTAACATGTTAATGTAAGGCATTTCTATCCGTAAGGTGAGCGTATGTGTCATTAACATGTTAATGTAAGGCATTTCTATCCGTAAGGTGAGCGTATGTGTCATTAACATGTTGATGTAAGGCATTTCTATCCGTAAGGTGAGCGTATGTGTCATTAACATGTTGATGTAAGGCATTTCTATCCGTAAGGTGAGCGTATGTGTCATTAACATGTTAATGTAAGGCATTTCTATCCGTAAGGTGAGCGTATGTGTCATTAACATGTTAATGTAAGGCATTTCTATCCGTAAGGTGAGCGTATGTGTCATTAACATGTTGATGTAAGGCATTTCTATCCGTAAGGTGAGCGTATGTGTCATTAAAATGTTGATGTAATGCATTTATATCCGTAAGGTGAGCGTATGTGTCATTAAAATGTTAATGTAAGGCATTTCTATCCGTAAGGTGAGCGTATGTGTCATTAACATGTTAATGTAAGGCATTTCTATCCGTAAGGTGAGCGTATGTGTCATTAACATGTTAATGTAAGGCATTTCTATCCGTAAGGTGAGCGTATGTGTCATTAAAATGTTGATGAAAGTATACTCCGTATTGCTAAAGCCTTTTATTTGAACCTCTCTTGTCTCATTTATCAATCCCTCCGATTATAACAATGAAGTTCAAGATCAATTGTTGATTTTGTATGTTTGCCCGAAGTGTAATTCTACCAAGAAACGGCATTTCCTTTTATTTCCTTGGTCCTTTTACCAATCTGACCACCTCAAGTTCGATCTTAAGCGGAAATAATTTGTGCAGCTCCGGCCTAACCGATTGCCAAACAAGAACGACATTTGACCAGTTTGTTGCAGACGGCTTTGATAAAAAAAACGTTGAAGGAAAAGCTGAAATTGCTCTCAACCAGCAATTTCTCCTTTTCCAACAATGTTTTCTGCCCAAACAGAAGATAATTATTCAATTTCATCACTTTTCGAAATGTCGTCTACAAACTTTTTCAATTTGGAACAGTCAAAAATTCGACGTTTGGTAAAGGGTTAACGGAATGATGGGGAACGTCAGCGCTTACGTCGAATGTAGATCTAGATTTTATGGGTTTATTTTCGTTACAAAGTAACCACTTTGATACTTATGTTTGCCTGCTCTTATTTACATTTCTGACCACTTAGAAAAAAGGTAATCTTGTGATTATCGCGACGATAACGGCACACTTTGGCAAATATAGCACTGCGAAATACACGGGCAGCATAAACACAAAAAGTGTGCCTGTCGGTATGTGCTTTAATTATTTTTTTTTGTGGGGGGGGGGGATAAAGTATCCGCACAATACCATGAATACTTGACATGCTGACAGAACCTGTCGAACATTCATCGGACATGCATTCCAAACTTTAGGTATTCACGTCATAATTATGCATAAAGGGAATCTATATTTGATCTTATAATTTATTTTATCTTCTGACAGTGTTTAGTGCAAATCTTTACATTAGACTCGTCTATTTGTAACTGAGATTTGAGATATTAACAGTTGAAAAGTTCACACATTCGTTTGGACTTATACAACTGGATATGTACATGACAAAATGTATATATTGATGCAAGCAAAGGCTTCATGCCGATTTGTCAGTCAACTTGAAACATTATTTTTACAGTGCTGCAGCTTATAAAATTGACATTTTCCCCATCCCGATCCTATCCGTCTCGATTCTGCTAGGTCAAAAAATGAGGATGTATGATACCATGACACACTGTATCGATCGTATCTACTCGGCAATCCCCGGCACAAGCCGGTAGATATACCTCCTAGGTAGTTTATGAAGACACCACAAATCCCGGGGAAATTCGGCTGTTTTGCGCCGGATAAGACAGTTGATAACAACATTAAATCCAGTAACTAAATGTTTATGTAAATAAACTCATTTTGGCTAAATATCACAATTGATTTGTTTTCTTTTTAACCAATTTCATTAACGATTAGCATATCAACATATATGTGTTTCACTGCCGGGGATTGCCGAGTAAACACGATCGCAAATGTCCTTCGTCGCCGCCATGTTGCCGGATGGCTCGCCATTACCTCCGAGGTTTTTTTAAGAAATGGCCGAGGTGTCGCGAATGATACTGTATACGCGCAAAGACAAATAGTCTGGAGTTCGGATATGACACAAGAAATGAAACAATAATTTGAAGCAATCCACTCCCGTTTGATTCAATTTGTCAATTCATTAAGTTTCATTATTGTATGGTTTAGAGCTGTAGACAGAGAGATCCCTACTGCTTTATCACACATTAGCGTGTTCCATGATGACTGGAATCGTGTGTTCGTTTCGAATAACAAAATAGAAAAAAACATAAGACCCCCGGTCTAAAGAGCGTTAAACTCGATAGGTTTGTTTATAAGAGAAAAACACATTACCCAAGGAGGTGTTTAATTAGGGTAGACTAAGTTTCCTTTTGACACGAAGTTCCATAATGTCATTAAGCAAATGCATATTGATTTTGTATGACCCTTTTTGTATATGTTCATATTTGGGTTTAAATAAAGTTATGTTCTGTTCTGTTCAATAAATCGTTTGTTTTTTATTGAATTCTCATTTTGCAAATGATTATTTGATGTATCGAAAAACCAATAAAATGGAATTTGACGAATGTCATTATTTGTATTTGATTATCAAAGTAAACTAAAAATACCAAACACTTTTGGGTGGATGAAGGTGTAAGAGGACAGGTTTTCCGGTTGGATATACATATTCTTCAAATTGAAATTTTGATAATCAAATTGTGTTCATAAGTGTTATTTAATAGCACTTAAAATGAATAATAACTTGTTCAAAGCTTATTAATCCACCTACCTTTAATGATGTATCGCATCCAAGTTCTTAAGCTATGGAGGAACAAGACACATCCATGTCTTCTTGTTGGAACTATATCCAATAACCATACAGAAACCTTCGAAGGACATAAGGTTATCTTAATTGTTTTACCACTATAATTTGGGCGTGACGAACACCATTAATACCAATGGTAACATCACAAATAACGAGATATGCGTTTTGAATCTCAGAAAATGTCGTTTTATTAAAAGCTGATTCGAAACCATTAATAAGAAAGTATTCAGTTGCGTTATTTCTTTCGAAACCAACATGTACTGAATTATAACTGTTTTGAACTCTCATCCAAGTTTACTCACAAATAACAGCCCCCTCCCCCATTGTAGTCATTTATTTCTCTTTATGTCTGGTATTGCATTGCAAGCGGTTTTGATATGAAACTAATTTAACATACATCTTGACTGTCTGTCTGGCTTAACAAATAGGGAACGTAATATAACTTTCGAAGCATTTAGAAATACACAAATGTGCGTCACACCAATGTTTTAAATATCTACAATGTATATGTTTGAAAAGTTTGGATTCCTGACCTACTTGACAGGTTTAAAAACAGTATTTGTAAGTTGGTTGATTATTATGGATGTAATTTCAATTAGAGGAATCTGATATCAACTTTGTAAGTTTAAACATTTTTTTAATAGTCTACACTTGCTTAACTTAAAGCTTTTGTAAAGTTTCAATGTGTTTAGTTGACTCAGCTAAAGGAAGAGCATTCCTATTTATAACCTATTTGATAAAGATGATGGACGAAACTTTCTCTTGAAGGGTTATGTATTCTTATAGACTCTTTAATGCACATACTAAACATGTGTCTTCATTCTCAACCTTATACTGTTCAATAGACTCCAAATAGAGTTTGTCGATATTCTTCTGTGGTTCACATAATATTTGAATAATTGAACATGAATGCGACATTATTGGAGTAAATGCAGACAGTGACATAAACCGGAAGTAATGATGCCCCCCCCCCCCCACACACACACACACTCACTTTTAGGAATGGACTGGTTGTACTTTCCGCGCTAGAGAGTACGTATAAGGGAGATAATAATGTGGAAAACCTCTATTTGGTAATTGAAATGCAATGGAATGCATCTTAATTTGGCTAAATATAATAACAATACGATTTTTCTTTCAATTTATTTCGATTCAACGTCCACATAGACATATACCTGAAAACAATAATATCACAATTTTCACCAGTAACAACCAGTCACAATTATTTGCTACACGTACAATGTTAGGGACTATTGGGTAGTGATTACAAAATATATCTTAAAACAAGGCTCATTAAAGGCACTAACTATCAAACAGGTGAAAGCGATGGATTTTATTTTTAAACGGCAATGATGTTATTCCACTGTGTTCTAATTACTGGCAAATACTGCATATCTATACACTGATCGAATGTGTTCACAGAAACGTCTTAATGAAAGATTAAGTAATTATATTCAATTTATGATGACGAAAATTGCATTCAACTCGCATTGCAAACTAACGACTTTTATAACGTGTGTATAGTTAAGGAATGACATGTCTGTTATCACAAAGCATGATTCCTATAAAACCTCAATCCACCCGTCCCTTTGACGCCCTGAGTCCTATATTCGCAATTTCAATATACCCGGTGATTCATATAGAGCTTTCTTATTTATCTGTAAATGTACTTTTATGTTGTTCAAGTAGGCGCTCTAACAAACGAATGGCATTCATTAAGTTTCCAGGCCCACATTCAAAACTCGCTTAATCTAAAATATTTAACAAACCTTGTTTTCACGTAATAAAAGAATCCTTTTTGAAGCATCATTTCAAACTACTCATTTCATCAAATTGAGATGCTCCTCTAGTTTTGTTTACGAACACTGCTACCTTACAGGCAATTGCTATATTTGTTTCATTTTTCTTTTTCAATTATCTCTTCCAATGCCACTGGCACATATTTTCGATATAATTGACAAAAAAGGCAAAAATATTTGATCTCAGACTAGGACCCAAACTAGGTCGGCCTGATCTGACATCAAAACTGTTTGCAGACGTCATTTTTATTTTAGTTTTAGAAAAGTGTTGCACGTATTTATAACAAGAACTATGAGTAGTCAATGGTTTTAAAAATGCTCCAATCAGACCGATTTCTACTTATCAGACAAAGAATTATACCCTCGATAATTGCCAAGCTTTATGAGGGAAGCTCAATGTCACGCAAGCAAAGCCGCCACAGTATCTTATGGTATGTTTTTATGTTCACAACAGCACGTAGGCCATAAACGTATCACATAGTCCTATATTGATATGTTCACGAGTGAAACTGATAAAAGAATTAACGCTGTAAATGAAGCACATTGTCATCTATCATACTGATAATAACTATATCCCAGCATTTATCAGCATTGTCGATGAGAAGGTCTTTATCCCATAGACTGATTTTAATTATCACAAATAGATAAAGAGCCAAGAAATAAGATGAAAATGTTATCGGAATCGGTCAATGTAATCTGTTTGTCTGTACGTTAGCCCACCTTACCTTACTTTAGTTATCAAATTGACAAATTTGATTTTATGGAATGAGAATTGAACGATTAAAACTGATTTTTAAACTCTTTATACCATCTTGAGCCTCGGAAAGTCCAGTTATGCCAGGCGTCTAACCAGGCTCCAGGCTGTTTTCCGTAATGCGTGTCACATATTTATTGAAATGCGATAACACCATATACCAAACTTATCCGGAAAGGATCGGGTCGGATTGGGAAAGTTTGTCAATCTAACTTAGTCGTTCCAAGAAGATTCGGAGAAAATTTAATACCTCTTGAATATTTATTAGCTAATATGCCAAGCAAAGTTGTGTGATCTGAACAAAGTTTGTCAATTAACGACGAAAAATCGTTTGATCTTTGAGCCCCTTGAGCAAACCCAGTCTATCCGGTTTACCCTGATGCAAATGACGGCTCAAAGCGGCACCAGGGCGACACAGATTAACTAGTTGCTGTAGTGTATGCACATGCGCGGATGCAGGAAAACTGTCAGAATGGGTTCCCCTGTTAACCCATTACCAAACAATAACGAAATTTGACCAGTTTGTTGAAGACGAGTCCGGAAAACATTATTGGAAAAGGAGAAATTGCTCGTGACAAGCAATTTCTCCTTTTCTCACTCTGTTTTCTGCTCTATCAGGAGATAATTTTTCAATTTCATCACATTTTGAAATGTCGTTTGCAAACTCTTTTAATTTGGGACAGTTGCGAATTTGGCGTTTGGTAAAGGGTTAACCGGACACGAATTAATAAATGTAGTTCAGTAAAGGTATAAATGACAGTTTCGGTTAGATGGATACCACAAATGGGCACTCATACATGAAATATGCCTGCAATACACATCCACTCTTCTCACTCACATCCATCACAGTAAACCTGATTTGATGAATTAGATGAGTAAGTAAGATTTTTACCTTATGACTGTTACAACATATAAATATTTCATGTACATACTCATTGTAAATTCGTAAATGATATTGAATTAACGGATTGTCGAACGACAATTAAAGAAATGGGAGTCATCTGGACATTTCTATCCATTTGTCTGAGTGGGTGATACATATTTCTTTCATAATATTTAGGAAAAAATAAACAAAAACAGTCTAAATAACAGTTGGCTGCTTAAAGTTGGACAACAGAGATAAAATAAAAACATTGATACTGAGCACCGCTCAAGTTTCGGATTTCTCTTCACAGGCGGGTTAGGGGTTTCCGACTGTTGATAATTTGAAATCACACTTGCTTCATAATTGGTATAGTCAATGTTGTTCATTTGAAGTCACACTTGCTTCATGATTGATATAGTCATTGTATTACATTTGAAATCACACTTGCTTCATAATCAATATTGTCATTGTATTACATTTGAAATCACACTTGCTTCATGATTAATATTGTCATTGTATTACATTTGAAATCACACTTGCTTCATGATTAATATTGTCATTGTATTACATTTGAAATCACACTTGCTTCATAATCAATATTGTCATTGTATTACATTTGAAATCACACTTGCTTCATAATCAATATTGTCATTGTATTACATTTGAAATCACACTTGCTTCATAATTAATATAGTCATTGTATTACATTTGAAATCACACTTGCTTCATAATTAATATAGTCATTGTATTACATTTGAAATCACACTTGCTTCATAATCAATATTGTCATTGTCTTACATTTGCCATTGCTTTACACTTGTTTTGCTAATGCTAAGCGTTTGGTACTGTCGTCGACAGTATTGCAATTTCTGTACACTTGTGTCTTGTACTACTTTCAACCGGGCATTGCTGTTACTTTCAAAAGTGACTCTCGTTATCTGGAACTTGTAGACGCTGGATAAACAAGTCCGATTTGACCGAATCTGAATTGCACTTGCTGTATTTCCGACTTTTAAAAATCGGTAATTCCACCAAGGTAGTGTAAGAAATATCGTAAAATGTATATTGTGCTACGTGAATAATTCAAAATATCAAGGGATCTTGAAAAAAATCAAGTCAAAGATCACGAGAGTAGACCGTGTTTAACATTGCAATTACCCACATTTATGTGCCACTACTAAATAGTATTTATTTAGTATGTCATTGTCTCATATTTGATGTTGTTTTTGTTTAAATTGCATTTGGCGTTGCCATGGCTTCACAATGCATGTTGCCATTGTTTCACATTTGACGTTGTTATTGATTAACGTTGCATTTGGCGTTGCCATTGGTTCACAATTCATGATGCCATTGTCTCACATTTGAGGTTGTTTATGTTTAACGTTGTATTTGGCGTTGCAATTGATTGATACAAGTACGACATATTTAACGAGACACTCTCATTGCTCATTCCCGATTTAAACTTTGTTCCTGGCAGATATATTGTCGCTGTTTTGAGCATCATCAGTACTCTGGGTGGTTTCCGGCTTCGAGGGTGGATCGGATATGGTTTTATTTACCATATTCTTGTGGTTATTTGTCGGTTGAACTCTCCGTATTTTCCCTGTAGTAAGCAGCAAATAAAGTTTCTTACGAAATTTCCTGAAAAAAAATAGAAAGTGGGAAAATGAAATATCAAGAAAAACTTCGTCTGGTCACCAAATATTTTACTTATTCAGCCCTAATGACAATTTGAGTCGTTTTTTACAAATTAAGAATTCCCTGTATAGACAATTTATAAAGAAGCTGACTAATCAGGTTATACTTATTTTACAAATAGCAACCCAAGACAAAATCTTCACGGCAAATCGAATGATAAGTTGAGCCATTTTAGCTAATTAATATACATGAAAATCTTTAGACGCATTCCGGGCTGAATGATTGAATATATCCAAGTTATATGGAATATCTTACAGTTTTCGTATTTGTGTCTAACTTGCACATATCGCAAGTCTACACAGTGTACAAATACATATTATGTTTAATTCACATCGGAAATGACATGGCAACTGACCGCTTTTGACACCTGTTCATGTTTTTTATTAGGATGGAGTTTGGTAACACATAGACATAACTTTTAATTATAGACAAGGAATTTAATGGACGAAACTGAAAGATTTAAAAACATGACCTGGCTACACATAGACGTGGACATGGACATATTTTATTGATATAAGCTAGTACAGCTTCTAGGCATGTACAAAATACGAATTTACAATTACTTTTCATAACATGTTACCGTCGTCTCAAAAATGAAAATTATAAATAATAACCGCCATGGAAGTAAGATTAACCTAAAGTGAGAATAAGAATAAGCATGATGTACAAGTATTATAATGAGCTATATAATCAGTAATCATGGAATTTAAACATATGTTTCTAATGTCAGATGCATGTTTTATAGGTTTTTCTAAGTTATAGTTGGACTTTTCGAATAGAATAATTGTACTAATTTTTGCATACAAAGACGTTCACAATGAAACTTTTTAATATATGTCTTTCTGATCTGGTTGTATTTATTACAAACGAGAATGAAATGAAATTCGGCTTCCACTTCAATCTCATTATACGACAAACACAATCGTTGGTTACGACCAACGCTATTTACACCATATCGTCCAGTCTCGATTCGCAATGGATGAGATGATAATCTTAATCTAGATAAATATATTCTTAGTTGTTGTAGCAATATAATTAGATAATTTTCCGTAGTAAAATCGGTCTTTGATAACGATAAATATGCAATATTCTGGCCTGGTTGGTATCTCTAAACCAATTGTTTGAGCATATCGATCTGACGCTCCTTAAAGGTGTAGTAAAACGATTTAGAATCAACCTGGTGAGGGTTATTCCATAAGTAGTTGAAACCCAATTCTTCCAATTGTTTCGTAACATTCCAACATCGATTGTAACAAACGTTATTACTTAACCCAATATTCAATTAAACGTGCGTGTTTATTAATGCATAAAGGATCTTGTTCGAATTCCCCATATACCAGTATACAGAACAGAACAGAACATAACTTTATTCAAACCCAAGTATAAACATGTATACAATAAGGGTAATCAATATATATGTGAGTGTCGTGATCCAGGAGGAACGAGAAAAAAAGAAAGGAAGTGTGTGAGAGAAGAGAGAGAGAGAGAGAGAGAGAGAGAGAGAGAGAGGGAGAGAGAGAGAGAGAGAGAGAGAGAGAGAGAGAGAGAGAGAGAGAGAGAGAGAGAGAAATACATATATTTTAGATATTATAGCTAGGGTAACAGTGGTTGTTTTATCACCTTACAGATTGTTTGCAGGGTGGTATGCACTCTTTCTAGTTCTTTTGTTTAAAAATGGCCCCGCGGCGTGCTTAAGATAGAACTCATGAACCGAATAATTGACAATCGCGTGTAGTTTTAAGAGTAAAGCCAAACTCATTCAAACTTGATAAAAAACGTTTATTGATTTTAGCCGGCTAACGCTTTCTGATTGAATGAAATAGACCATGTGTAGCTTAACATTGTTCCCCAAAATGAAATAATTGACTACTTCCACGTCTTTGTTGTTATAAAACCAATGTTCACTCATTTCTGAAGGTTCTCGTTTTCTAATATCTAAGGAAATAGAGAGGGTCCACTTGAAGTTTTGTAAATCTCTTTTAAACGTTAAAATGTCAACCAGTACAAATTGTATTTACAGTTAATTAGGACGTTATCCGTTGTATCTTGATAGACGCATTAGAATCATAAAATTTTGGTGTAAAACAGTTTCAACAGAAAATATTTAAATTAACAAGCTCTATGAATGTCTACTTTCGACAAATTTTAACTGAAATAACTGGGCTTATAACGTCAAATCTTTGTTGGGAGAATATGGGTTTTTATATGTATGGGTTAACCCATTATCAGTAAATTTAAAGAAATTTCATTTAGTATTTAAAAAAAGGGTTTTTGATGTTTTTCAACAGGAATGCCAACAGAAAATATGTATTAACGATGTAATGTTGAATTATAGTTATATAAAGAACACTTTTGAGTTCGAATATTATATAGATATTTTGCCTAGAAAGTATAGAATTGCTTTATCAAGATTGCGATTATCATCCCACAGACTAAGAATTGAATCGGTCAAAAACGGATCCAATAGATTAGAACGTCATCATAGAACATGCCCTTTTTGTGATACAAATGATATTGAAGATGAGTTTCATTTTGTCATCGTTTGTCCTCTTTATAAAGAATTACGCAAGAAATATATAAAACCATATTATTATCAGTTTCGCAATGTTTTTAATTTAATGCCTTATGCAATCAAAAAATAAGAACATAGTAAAAAATCTTGGTAAATATGTATATGAAGCCTTTCATGTTAGATCGATTCAAAATGTCGACATCCTATAATGATATGTGATTACATAGTTTGGATTATCCTCCCTGATTTGTTTAAACAATGTTGTGAGATTAACTTCAGAATGCCTTGATCATGTGAATGTATATTATATTGTATATCTATATGTTATAACGAGAAACTTGTAAAAGTTTAAGTTAATAAACATCTATCTATCTAATAAACATTATTTCGGTTGTATAACTGTAATTACATACAAATGTATCATACACATGGCGGATCTAATAACTACGTCGTTTTTAATCGCGAAAACTCATCAATACTATCCAGAAAATACGTAATTCCTTGGAGCGTATTACCCCTAAGAATGCTCGGAAATAAGGGTCAATCTAAACTTTGTCTTAAAGTTTTTAAGACATCGATCGGCGATTGGAATCGACGAGTGACGTATGAAAGAAATCAGTAATTTCGGTTGCCGGCGCCTATGAAGATTTGTCACATTTGCGCAACATTGGGTCTACATTGAAATCCGTTTTGGTAAAAATAGTACAAGCGGCGGACGATTTTGGCGTCACCATAAGTGCATAATAGCACGTGTAGCTTTTGCCTAACGATTTCAGTGATGTACATTTAAAGTATATATCACTTATAACGATCGGCAAATGTCGACAAATCTCGGGAGGCGCCGACTATTACCGAAGGATTTACGGATGTCACTCGGCGATTTTTGAAGTCCTTAACCAATCTGAACTCATCGGGTTTATCCAATGAAAACACTTCTGAAGTAGTATAGAAGCCGCCATTTTGTTTCTCAGAAGACTTCTTAAATTGTTCTTTTGTTTCAACTATATATCTATAAGCCATACTTGCGCTCATTTACACTAAGATTGTGAAAGTTCTAGAATATTTGACAATCAACTTAAATGTACTCTAAATTCTTTTATACAGAGGAATTGAGACTGTAACACGTTCACATAACGTTTTTTAAAAGAGTGAATACTATACGGTTTGTTTTCAATCAGCGATAAAACAAGGTCAGCCAAGAAACGTTTGGAACCAATAAAACCCACGAAATTATCCATTTTGAATGTTCACGTTGTTAATATTAGATAAATGAAAGTATTTATATGTATTCCTCATGGTTTCCCAAAAATGCTGATCGCCACTCATTTATCCGAGCGCTCCTTGCTATTTTAGATGTTACTCGAATGTAAACAATGAAGTTAAATTGGTGGGCACCAACATTGTGAAAATAGCACTTTGAAAAATAGATATTAAATAGTGCAGGCGTTATATTTTCATGATCCTGCGGTTTTTTGCTATGTATCAAAATATTATTTCATAATTCAAAACTCATATTACCAAGTTTTGCAGTTTTTCTGAGCGCTAGTATGCTTTTGAATGCAAAATCTAAATTGTCACTTAATTTGGTTAAGATAAAACAAGATAAAACAGTTATATATGTCACAGCTTTTAAGCTCATTATCAGGTATGATATACCGATAACAAATAATGATTTGAAATGGTGATCAATACCTCAATATACATCGAACTACTCAAAGTGGATGAACAAAGGAATTTCGTCATTAGCCGAGGACAATTCACCCGAAATATTTTAACCTACACCTATATCGGGGTCGTTTTTCTCAGATCATGAAAATACTCGAGTAGTTACAATTGGTCCTTGACATTCGCGCAAATCGACCAGCGACGCCCGCAAACTATTCGGACGATGTCGGAATTGGCGATGTTGACCGACTTTCATCTGGGGTTACATATCTTAAACATCTGCCTCTTATTCCTTTCTTTATATTCATATATTGTCTAAAAATCTCTCTATTCATAAACTGAAACATCAAATTAGTATTTTGCAAATAGGCACTTTAAGTTTATACTTTTCAATTTCCTATTTTTATAAACAGGCTGCATTTCATTGGAAAAAGACGACTCAATGCTTTTAAACCTTGTTTGGATGAGCGATAAAAGTCCAAAATGCGGACAATTCTACTCGCGTTTTATACAACGCGATTTGCAATAACCAATAATGAGCTGTTAAGATTCCCCCTTGCGTATCGTCACATGAAACAGTGCTAATTTACGCCAATCTTGCTAGGCTCCATGCGTATACGACGTATTTGAACGCGGAATGAAAAGAATAGCTGAGTTCTATTGAGAATTCATATATGGATCAACTTGTTGTTTGTTTATTTATAGCTCGTACGTATCAGAACTTCATCTAAAGCAAGCTTGAATTGCGCCAGGCACAAATGATGATGCAAACTGTCGAATATTGCTTTTAATGCAAAATTAAGTGTTTTGAATGAGAATGTTGTCAACGAATCTCGAAATGCCAGACATGATTATCTTGAACCAATCATTGAACTACCAGCTGTTACATGTAAACGGGTGCGGTGAATTGAAATGAGAACTTCGCACACTTGTTTTGCCAATAACATTGATAATAATTAACTACTAATTGTTTTGGCGATACATACCAGCTGTTTCCTGTAAACGCGTGCGGTGAATTAAAATGAGAACTTCACACAATTTATTTGCCAATACCATTGACAATAATTAATTACTAATTGTTTTGGTGGTACATACATGTGTATCCATCCTACCTAATTCACACTGATGACGCCTTCGGTCGTCTCCTGCAGATAAGTTTTACCCTACCCAGAGCTGTCTGATCAAGGTGTGTTTTTTTTGCATCTTTGTGATGAACTTAGTATTTTACTGGCATCAAGGCATGAATAGGTTGTCTTGCGAGTGTTTCCTTTTGTCTGCCTTCTTTTCTCTTTGTAAAGTTTGTTAAGATTAACACAACAAGATACGTACACTTGGATAACTGCATTGCGATATCAAAACTTTACATATTTTATCAGTAAACTATATGATTTAGCGATCTTTCCTTCGTTCATGCAAATGTTCTCTCTTGTCCGTTCTAGTGTTCACTTGTGGTATATACACAAAAGGAAATCAAACAATAATTCTCGTAGAAATGAGTTACAGTCATTAGCCAGTGTACATATAAATACACATCTCATACATAGTCAAAAGTTAATATATTTGGTTCAAACAAACTTTCATTGCAAATGTTGGCGTTAGATAAACATGTTCATGTGTTTTAAAGCCAAATGTGTGGCATGTCATGACTTTTCCCATTACCAAACTATAACGACATTTTACCACTTAGTTGCAAACGACTCTAGAAAACATTGTGGGAAAGGAAGAAATTACTCTTGACGAGTCATTTCTTCTTTTCCCACAAAGTTTTCTACCCCCTCGCAAGATAATTGTTCAATGTTAT
The DNA here is from genome assembly GCA_947846245.1 of Cerastoderma edule. NCBI lineage: Eukaryota > Metazoa > Mollusca > Bivalvia > Cardiida > Cardiidae > Cerastoderma > Cerastoderma edule. The sequence continues at coordinate 780,512 of OX401418.1, read as the reverse complement.
CAGATTTTGAAATGTCGTCTGCCTGTTGACCATTTTGTTGAAGACGACTTCGGAAAACATTGTGGAACGAATGAAATTGCTCGTGGCAATTTCTCCTTTTCACACAATGTTTTCTACCCTTCAGAAGATCATTTTTTCAATATTATCAAATTTTGAAATGTCGTCTGCGAACTGTTTCATATCGGGACAGTCGAAAACTTGGCGTTTGGTAGAGGGTTAAACACATAGGTCAGTTTCAGGGGTTAACCCTTATCTATAATGACTAAGATCTTTTGTATAAGTCCATCGCGCTCTCGTGCGATGTTCATGTTTCAATCGAACGATACCATACCTGAGATAAGCCGTGAATGGAATATGCGCGGTTATCTAACCACCATTGTATTTGGCGAAATCTTACGAAATTCTTTCTTCCTTGGCGGTTATTATTTGTTATTTTCATACGGTAAAATGTTATGAAAAGTAATTGTAAATATTTATTGTGTATATGACTAGAAACTGTCCTAGCTTATGTCAATAAAAAGTTGTCTATGTCCATGTCTTTTTGGCCTATATCACCTGTCTATATTAAATGAACTCGGCCATTTACTGCGTTGGACCTGTACTTACCCGTCAATGACCATGTTGATTAGAAAGTCCGCACACGAATGGAAGTGCGCCAACATCACGGTGAAGAGGTACGCCTGCATGGTGATGGAGTCCGCGAAGTCCACAAGCACCAGTACGCCAGCTGGTGCCCACAGTACCAGAAACACGATGAAGCCGACAAGCAGATTGCGCGCCGACCTTAGGGACTCCTTGAGGACCCGTCTTCGTCTGAAATGTGAAATGATGACAGAGTTGTTTGAAATGGATAAAATGTCAATAAGGTCTTTGAATTTTGTTTAGTTTTGCTTAACCCTTTACCAAACAGCAAATGTTCGACAGTCCCAGACTTTTTCAAAATGTGATGAAATTGAAAAATAATCTTCTGGAAGGCCAGAAACATTGTAGGGAAAGAAGAAATAGTTTTTTAAGAGCAATTTTTGCTTTTACAACAATATTTTCCAGAGTCGTCTGCAACAGACTGGTCAAATGTCGTTATTGCTTAGTAATGGGTTAATCTTGTCATTTTTACATCGATTGGAAAACAAGTTCTTACAACTTAGATTAATCACTCTCGATTCTGCTTCCCTGACCATAACCAGTACTCGCGCTTAATAGGGATTAATGAATGGTCACAGGGCAGGACCTGGGTGTCATCATATCAATAATCGTAGCTAAGATACGACTTTGTCGTTAGCCCTGGACTTACGACCCGCTTACGACCCGTCTTACGTCCATCCTACCAACACGAGCGTAAGTAACCAATCGCAGTTACGACGCGAATTGGTCTTACGACCGTAAATATTTTGCGATTGTGAAAGGTTATGTATAGCATGACGATATATTTGTATTTTGTCTTCTTGCCATCGGATTTGAATTAAGCGCATAAAGCCCAAAGTCATCAAATATAATATTGGTTTCTCTGCTGAGATATTAAATCAATGATCATGTTTTAGTTTCGTAAGTTCCAAAATATAATCCTATGACGTCCAGAAACGTTAAGGATGAATGAAAACAGCTTCTATCGAGAACATGTCCAATACTTCGTATGGGTTGGTTTGATATCCAAAATGTTTGTCATCAAACGTTGATTTTTTGTAAAAGCAAGATATTCTTCTTTGTGAAAGCAAGATCATATTCTATAAAAGATGTTCCAAATGGTCATAATGTACAGCATATGACAAGCGAGCCGACCAAGTTATACAAATCCAACACACCTGAAGAGCAAATAGTTTTGTACTTTGGGTATTTCAAACTTGTAACTTTTTACTGCAAACTTTCTCTTCACCTTCGAACAACCGAGATTGTGATTTCTTAGATATGTTAAACGTAATGGTACGAGCGAGAACTCGTCTATTGGGAGCCTCAACACCGTATCTTGCTATATGAAATATATGATTTTATGTATATGAACTATGGTAAAATAAGATATAGCGAGATCCGATAATCTAACTCAAAACAGACCGACTGTACTGACTACTTTTCTTAACATAGATTTTTTAATTTTTTGCTTTCCAAAACGTTAAATATCTGCTTAACGTTGTTGAGGAAAGGTATCCAGAATGGCAAACATGTTAGATCACAGGGGAGCTGCCAATTTACCTGGCGGCTTGCCTGGATCTAACCTATTTGCAAAAGCATGGAGTTGGTGCCAGCACTATAAGGGTTGATACTTACAATGACTCCTTCAGTGCGTCCTTCTCAAAGTAGCATATAGCTTTCTTTCGAACGTATATCTCCCTAAAGATGCCAATAAAACAGCCTATCGTGACAGGTAGAGGTAAAAGGAGCACCACCCCTATGCTCATGGTGTAGGAAAAGCTCTCGCCCCGGTCCCAAACGCATCTGAAATAGATAATATATAGAGATGTTTGGTGTCGTGAATCGGAAATGTTATCGGGCAAAGCGTAGCAATGTTATCCGTTGAGCCAAAGGCGAATCGGATAGTATTCCGAAGCCAAGCCCGATAACTTTGCCTATTCAAATACAACTATCATCTACTCTACTTATACTGTTACGTTCATGGATTCTTAAAAACAAACAAAATGAAAACAAATTACTAAATACAGGAAACAAAAGAAAGAAACAATAAGAGAATAAAACACACATTACGTCACATGTCATGACGTACATATGACGTCGTGATTCGTCATCTTAGTGTGTGATATATGGTTAGTGCCGGATATCACAAATGTAATACGGCATCCTGTTATCGGTCTGTAAATTGTACTGGTGACATGATAAAACAGTATCATGTTAATGGATAAGTTATGAACGTTTTCCGGATACTTTTCAAACTACCCTCGTCGGGTCCAATCGTTAGGTGTTGAAATTTACGATAATTTCTGTAGAACGAGCAACATAAAAACATAAATAAAAAAGCTGTTCAAATTGTCGGGTAAGTAAATTTACGATCATTTCGGTAAAACGATCAACACAACCCATATGGACCTAGCGTATACAAAAAACCTATCGCCTCGGTATTCAAAAGACCCAGAAACAGTTAAATATTTCGATTGTGTTTCGATCACTTTGGTAGAACGAACAACACGGCCCAAAAGGTCAAAATGTTGGAAAACTCTAGATCCGGTTCTTATCTCACCAGAACAAAACAGAAATAGATGAAAGCATATATTTCTAGTTTGTCTTAATGTTTGAATTAACGATCACTTAGGTAGGATGAACTACACGTGTGTAAAGGACTTAGTTTAGGAGGTACTCTCGCGACTAGCTCAAGCGAACATGCATAACCCACATGTTGTTTACTTTCCGAATCCATAGCGCAACAGTTTATCGCCATCCGCAAGGTTCTTGTACATTGTGCAAATGAATCGATTTGTTTCACTTATTCGCAATGTGTCTTTGGCATATTAACCATCAAGTTAGAAAGTCTATGACATATCGAATGTTTGCGATATCTGAGATGTTTCTTATCCGAGCCAATTCGATGAACTGTGAGGGACATTTTCCGCGGATTTGAGATCACCGTTTATAGTCACTAATTGTGATTTTGTTAAGAAATATGTTTAGAGTTATGTGAGTAATGACCTATGTTCTGTTATTCGAAAGCCCTGGTATGCTCTATTCTAAATAGCGATTCTACTGTCCACCTGCAATTTATCCTTCTAAACGCCGAGTAAATACCCTTAATTTGCTGACGAATGTCAACAATTACCATATAATACCTTTGTTGTTGTTAATGGCCTAATATTGACGATAATTGCCAATAAAGAGATCGAAATCGTGAATATGTCTCGCTAAGTCAGTGTTCGTCATATCAGCAGATTTTATGTCTTTGTCCAGATAGTGAACTTATTCAGCCTGGTGACGATTTGACTCGTGGTTTGCAAAAAGAGATTGCCATGATAAAACAGCTCCTAACGAAAACAGCTCTTACCGAGCTGTCTAATAAGAATATATTTCATCTGTCTATGTATACCTCAGTATACCTCAGTAACAAACAGTTTTCTTTGTGACAAGACAAATAATGCGAAAATTACATGACTGTTTTAGATTTAAGCTACTTGATTTTCATGGTGTATCATAATTGCTTACAACTTTGTAGGGGTAAATGAGTAAACAATATTGCTTGGATCAGACTTTGCTTCTGTACATGTTATACGCGTGAGTAAGAATCGTGTTTATTATACTTAGAGGCGAAGGTAACTTTACAGCTTTGTTTTAACATATTTCAAAATACCACAGCAAAGTTGTCAAATACTAAACAATTTGCATCTCAACTGACTGGACAAAAAATGTACAGGTCATTCAATCTAGCCCAGAATAAGACTCAACATAGACAAAATTGCAGAAGAATTTCTAAATCTTATCTGCGAAACAATTCATATATAATAGCTCAATACAGAAGGTTACATGTTGAAACAGGTGGGGAAAGTAACATAAAAACGACTTGAACCCGCTTTTCTTTGGGCAACAAAGGTGGTCATTACAGTAGACCCTAGTAGTACATTTTTACTTAAAATCGAGATACGTCATCAATATGATGTCCTTTTTACCTTACAAAATGGCTTCCACCAGGTACCTTACATGATCGAAAATTGCGGCAAACTCCGGGCAGGAATATATCCTTTTGTTACACTACGGTACACTACCACTGTCATCATAGAAATCACGTGACGATCGATAATCATTTGACCCAAACAATAGAGCGCAGACGCCACAGAAATAGGTTCTTTATGATTTAATTAAACATGCAATGCTTTGAAAATGAATGATGAATAAAATTCATGCATACTTTGAAAATTGTTTCAATATTTTCAGTCATTACTAAGTAATTCGTTTTCAAAATGTGTATTATAGAATCCACTTTGAGACGATCTTTTTAATAACGAAAATTCACTGTTGTTGCTTTGAGAGCATGACCCTATGTAATTTATTGCTTCATTATATCGAATAAAATCTACCTCGGTTGGCTGATATGGGACCTTGTTGCGAACCAACTAGACAAAATAGAGGTTACAAAATGGTTTGTTTACGATTTAAGCAACTTCTGTCAGTTTTTTATATATATAAATATACTTTGCCATTACTTTTTTGTAATGATTGGGCAAAAGAAGTCCAACTTTTGAAGTTGAATAATGCTGTCTTCAGATTTTGATTCCAACTTTCTAATGAAAAAATGTATATAATTCTTCCAGCTCTGGAAGGATGTTTTCTGTGATAGTAGAGAGCTCCTAACAAAATAAAAAGGGAGACCACTGCTTAGGAGAATGATATTGCGGATGTTTGTTCGTTTTATTTTCCAGATATATGCTTATGTTGCATAGAAATGTAAAGAATATGAATATTGTAAGAAGACGTTAAGTAATAATTTAATGAAATAATACGATACATTGTTCAAATTTATAAAAGTACGAACGGATATTTCTATAAAAATTTCATTGATTCTTAATGGTGTTCGTGGATATCACGTCGTTAATTTAGAAACACTTATCAGTCTATGGTCACATGTGAACTAAAAATACCCCAGTAATTCTGATAAGTTAAAAAGAAAACGCATCAGCCGTTGGAACGAGTTCAAGTTTCACCAACTGTCACATGGATTAATTTGCATGGACCATGTCAAATAGCATGGTGACACACGATTTGGGGGTTGTAAATAATGAACTAGCTCAAAGGAACAGAGTCTTGATATTTATAAGAATATAAGGATCTACATTTGCAAGTATATCAATATTCAACCAAAATTAGGCTCTGATCCACGGGAAACGTTTCGTGATTGCTGAAATTAAACAAGTTCTTAAAACATATACGGTCTTCTATATACGCTAATACTCAGTGAGGAAAGGTACTTAATATTTACTTTGTGTTATAACCAGTTACTCTTCTCAGGTTTACATTTTTTTGGTAGTTTTCTTCCGGGTTTCATTAGAAATTACTTTTTTGTTCATTTTCCCATTTTCCAAGCACAGTTCCAGCTTATAGAATAACAAACAAATCACAGCAAAGCACGAGAAAATCGATTTTGATATCGTTTTCTTTTCATGCAACACAGTGAACTTTAGTCTTTATCTTAAGTGAAAGTGTATTTGCACTTTGGGTAACTCTGACGTGTAAACCACTAAAGATACGGGTGCAAATATCGGGACATGTGTATTGGTTCAGGTGTAACATTCTAACCAAAGAGCTTGAGATAGCCGAGTACGAGACAGCGAGAGTAGACTGTTATTTTGTACCTGTGTGACTTGCGGTCGAAGCTGTGATCTCCCCAGCCGACGAGGTTCGCCGAGTCCACGATAGCGGCGATAATCCAGCAGACAACACACGCCAGTACCGCCCTTGTTGTCGTATAGATATCGTAGTAACTCGTTTTATGACAGAGGAAAGTGTACCTGTAAAATCAATGTTTCAATTTAGTGCACAAACTATATATATAGCCTTACAATAAGAAACAAAACGAGAATCTGACTTGTACGTCATAGCAAGATAGAAATATTTTTAATGAAATGTGGCGTCCCAAAATGAAAAAGGTCCTTATTTTAACCCTTTACCAATCGCCAAATATTCAGCTTTTCAAATTGAAAGAGTTTGCAGACAACACTTTGAAATATGATTTAATTGGGAAATAATCTTCGGAAAAGATACAAAACATTGCAGGAAAATGGGAAATTTTCGTTACGAACAATCTCTTGCTTTTCCACAATGTTTTCCAGAGTTATCTGCAACAAACTGGTAGAATGCCGTTATTGTTTGGTGATGGGTTAAATTACTTCGTTTTGCACAAACGACGTCAACACGTGACACGATGCATTGCCGTAAATGTTAAGAGTCTTTCTAAAAAAAGCTATAATTTCATGTTATCTAATGTTCAAAATGCAAATAAGGACATTTTTCCTATGACCTGTCACAAATCATTACTTTGTTAACAAAGTATTCTTTCCTCGGCAGATGATTCAAAATGTTTACGCAATATTCTATGACAAAGCTCACTCTTTACAGTAATAGCCCAACAATATGGCAACGTGTTTTATCATCCGTCATTTAACAAACTAGAAAATGGTGAACCAAAGAAGATGATTCTTGTATGTAAGTAAATATGAAGTAAGTAAACTCTTATGTGACATAGTTCATGAACAATAATACATACATAGTAAAGAAGTGAATAATAAAGTACCCTGCCCAGCTGGCATATATGTCACAGACGTAGCAAATCGTAAATAATTCAGTTTCAAATATAAATAAAATAATGGAAATATAATGAATAACATGCACCTAACTGCAGTTTGTATGGACGGCTGCAAATTACATTTCCGAATTTCCTAATGCGCCGTGTTCTGTGGATGTTTTAACGGAGAGAAAGCGTTGTGTTTTGGACAACAAAATAAAACATTTGCTAGCCATATTGAATGGCAAGAGTTTCAGTCACGTCAGTTATTTTACTTTTTTACCATATTTTGTGATTTTTTTCGAAAAAAAAAACAATAACAAAAAAACAACCATCCTGTTTTCGTCACATGAATGTGTGCAACGAGGAAGGAGGCACTGATAACTTTTAAATAGATAGTTACGAGACGGTTGCTCGTTTTATCACATGTTTTCATGTACAGGTCGTATTCGATTACAATTTCCTTGTATGTTTGTATTGTTTTGTGATTGTAGCTGTTCATTGTACTCAAACAACTTGCTATAGGCCATCTTTTAGGCGCTGGGTATACAGACTGTTATTCAGGGTGTAACAAACAGTTGTTACGATTTTATCTAAGGCATTCCATCCCTGTAAAAACTGGAATTGAAACAGAAAAGAGTTTTGCAATTATTGCCAACCTGGTTTTTATTGCAATTCAAGTTGTAACACACCCATAATGGGGAAAAGTCAAAATAACAAAATCAAAGATTTATGTGAACAAATGCCGTTACAAAATCAAGTTTTAAATCATAAGAATTATTTTATGGATTGATTTTTTTATTTGCAACGTTCCGTTCGTGTAATTTTTCATTTCAATGTAAAAAATGATAACTATGGGTAGGCAATTACTTTGGATTTTATAACCAAATTCATTGATGTTCATTTTGTAAATATAAATTCTAAATCAGACCAATTCGGAAAAGTGTTAAGGCGAATGCCTTTGAAATGATAAATACTTTCACGATTTGCATCTATATTCATTCTTTAACCAAAGCAAATACAAGCTTTCCTTCACGGGTTGACTACCTCAACCTCTCTTTATTTTATCATGCATTTTCAAAATATATTCGATGATGTTTGTTTATGTAACGAGCTTAAGGATGAGATAAGGATGATTAATTTAATAATATTAATATTTAAAAAACGATGAAAAATATCACTTTTCTTTCTATACAGTTTCTATGATATCTATTTTATACTGTTCTTTATTACGATGTTGCATAAATATGGGAAATAAATAATGATAAACACACTAAAAAACGAACTTAAGGATGATAATTTACGAAACAACGGAAAGAGAGTAACGGTCGATCTATTAAGTAAAATACTCTTTACATATAATTAGTTCATCCCTGAATATGCATAGACAATTTCAATACTTAGTACATGTTTATAAGCTAAATTGTATGCAAAGAATGCAACGTATATATACTGTTTAGTTCTGCTAGTTGAATAAAAAAGGTTTATTCTTGATTAAGGCATCAGCAAATAAGTATACTCCACCAGATAGCTGCTGCTAGAGGTATCTGATCGGGATATACTTAATATGTAAACAACATTTTCGAGCCGTCATCTTACATCGTATTCCCTACTTGACTTAAGGTAAAATATTTTTTTCAAGTAGGTCAGTTTCCCTTAAATATCGACAAGTTTTCTCGTATATTAAGACATTCTTAAGTTGCCAAGGGAGTGACACTTAGAGATAAGAAATTTCTTTTTTTAGATAGGGAAAATAAAGTACGATTTTTTTTAACTTAAGTAAAATCTAAGTATGGTTAGGGAATACCCCAACGGGTCTGAATGAGAAAATACGATACAGATCGAACGAGGTCGAGATCGAGTACAGAAACTACATAAATAATACAAAACGAACCTGTTTATTGCCCGGAGAACGAAACTGAGGTATGAGCCGATACAGGCGATGAAGCACAAAATGGCGACAGTCTCACATAGAAACCAGTGGTTATCAAACCATGCCTCTCCGTAGTACACCCCTGTAACATGATAATGGTACATGTTATATGTCAATAGTGATCCATAGAAACCAAAGGTTATCAAACCATGCCTCTCCGTAGTACACTCCTGTAACATAATAATGGTACATGTTATATGTCAATAGTGATCCATAGAAACCAGTGGTTATCAAACCATGCATCTCCGTAGTACACTCCTGTAACATAATAATGGTACATGTTATATGTCAATAGTGATCCATAGAAACCAGTGGTTATCAAACCATGCATCTCCGTAGTACACCCCTGTAACATGATAATGGTACATGTTATATGTCAATAGTGATCCATAGAAACCAGTGGTTATCAAACCATGCCTCTCCGTAGTACACTCCTGTAACATAATAATGGTACATGTTATATGTCAATAGTGATCCATAGAAACCAGTGGTTATCAAACCATGCATCTCCGTAGTACACCCCTGTAACATAATAATGGTACATGTTATATGTCAATAGTGATCCATAGAAACCAGTGGTTATCAAACCATGCCTCTCCGTAGTACACCCCTGTAACATAATAATGGTACATGTTATATGTCAATAGTGATCCATAGAAACCAGTGGTTATCAAACCATGCATCTCCGTAGTACACCCCTGTAACATAATAATGGTACATGTTATATGTCAATAGTGATCCATAGAAACCAGTGGTTATCAAACCATGCCTCTCCGTAGTACACCCCTGTAACATGATAATGGTACATGTTATATGTCAATAGTGATCCATAGAAACCAGTGTTTATCAAACCATGCATCTCCGTAGTACACCCCTGTAACATAATAATGGTACATGTTATATGTCAATAGTGATCCATAGAAACCAGTGGTTATCAAACCATGCCTCTCCGTAGTACACCCCTGTAACATAATAATGGTACATGTTATTTGTCAATAGTGATCCATAGAAACCAGTGGTTATCAAACCATGCCTCTAACCATGATGTATCTCCGTAATAAAATCCTTTTGGCATCATAAGTTGTATAACATGTATTAGAAGATAAAATAGCGACGGTCTTGCACAAAGTTGCAAATGTGCGAAGCCAGGGCCCGAAGAAATGTCAGGTCATGGTATACCGGCACCACACATTGCATGTTAAGCAAGGCCGTGTTTGAAAATCATCATGCAAATAATTTTATTTTATTTTCTATGTATCCCTTCCTTGTTAAGCCCTAATATTATGACAACCAGCAAAGTTCTAGAGGACAAATAATTTCGAATAAACGTTTAAAGCCAAACTTGCGCTAATGTAAACTAAGGTTTTGAATGTTCTAGAATAATCAGAATTTAAAGTAAAAGTACTTTAAATTCCCTTTTACATAGGAATTGAGACTGTAATATGTTCACGTGACGCTTTTAAAAGAATGAATACTATACGGTTTGTTTACAATTAGCGATAAAATAAAGTCAGCCAAGAAACGTTTGGAACCAATGAAACCCAAGAAGATCTCCATTTTGAATGTTAACGTTGTTAATATGTGATAAATGCCTGTAATTTTATGTGCTTCACGTGATTTTTCTAACCAAGTGATCGTCACTCATCAATTCCAGCGCTCCTTCCTATTTTAGATGTTACACGAATGTAAACAATGCAATTAATTTGGTGGGCACCAAATATGTGAAAATAGCAGTTTGAAAAACAAAAAATGAAAAGTGCGGGCGTTGTATTGTCATGATCCTGTCGTTTTTCGCTATGTTTCAACATATTCATCATGATATATAACTCATTTTACCCAGTTTTTCCGAGCGCTAGTATACTTTTAAATCATCTACAATGATGAATATGATAATCAAATATTCTGGTACTAGGAGGTAAAATTTACGCTTTGTCGGTCATTTCGGTAAATATTAGACAATTGCAAGCGTATAGATATTGTTCCTAACTTATGATCATGATTGACTCTTGCGATTGATAGAAGAAACGCGATTAGGAACCTTCGTAAGTGTCATTTCAATCCCTCCTAGCGAACAGCCGGGGTGATCACGTGATTAATGTTTACAGTATAAAACAAATATGTCGGGGCCCATGAATGAGCAGATATTTATGCTTTTTTTCATCAGATTTCTTTTGTTTTTCACTATCTTATGTACGCAATGTTCCAACGATCAAATTTTCTGTAACGACCGCTGAATTTCGTTTCCTTTGGCCGTGCCGTTAGCTCCAAGACCATGCAGAAAAGTTCGAGTCTAAGAATGCGAATGACCTAAAAACATCACCCGTCGCCAGCAATTTGTCTACCGAGTATAATACGCTGTTATCAACCATGTGTTATCATATACTACCAGAACCGGAAAGTTGATGGTCGGAACATAACGTATAAAAAATAGTGAAGAGAAGGTAATATGCTGAAAAAAGAAATATATGTGGCGCGGCTATCTTGTTCCGACACATGTCGTAATCATTGGTCACGTGATCAACCCGCCTGGCTATGCGCACTTAAGACATTTGATAAGACGGACCCCTGTTCTCGTACACCAGCCTGACACAAAAACTAGAAACTTTCCGAAGTGATACCTCATGAATATCAATTAACAAAAATGGCAATAGTAACTATGCAACATTCACAACTTTTATCTTTGCACAAGAAAAATGTTTGTACGTGGGACAGACATGGGCAAATTATGTTTACCCTGATAAGAAAGATCTCAATGTGTTTGATCAGTGTAGACTTGATTTGCAAATGACGACACAAGTTGTCAGTCACTAGGGCTGATTGAGTTAAACAGTGTACGAAATTCAGATATTGAAGCAATGGTCCGAATGCTCATACACATAATGTAAAATCAAAGTTTCTCACTAGCTCGATTATATACTGTATATATGTTTTAATTTTTTAACTAGCTATAACCATTCGGGCTAGTTCAACTTTCGCACACTTCTGAATTAGCCCTTTGATCTAGGGCTATGCTGTACACAGTGACCGCTAATATGGAATAGTGGTAGCGAACGGGTTAATTAACAGAACGTTACAAATTTGACAAAATACAGCTTTTTGTAGTCGATATTATTTATTATACAGACTGTGTCTATTTCAGTGGATAAATGGTTCTGACTAAAGTATGCATATCATTTTTAAAATATTTAGTTCATTTTGAATTTGTATCATCCCATTGATTTCTTACTTTCTGGAAATTATTTTGCTCTGTCCAGTGTTTCGTTAGTATGGAAGATTCGGTTTTCTGACATTTTCCAAATCTATAAAAGGTCTCTGTGAAAAATGACCATGGATTCGTAAGTCTCATATTCTTGACAACGTTACAATTAGTTCGTGAAATAACCCTTTATATAAGGGACCTGTAACCATTACAAATCATTGTATTTCCCTAAATGAGAACTATTGGTTCTTAGGCGACCCTTTTTGATAATAAGCAGGAGAATCTGCTGGCAGTAGCTGTAGATATATGCGCATTCAAAGAAAGTTTCTTAATATTGATATCGTACCTTATTTTGCTCATTTACAAGCCATGTTCGTGGAGGTAACCTCGTAACGCATTTTGCGTGCAACTAAATTCGGGATCTTAGTCAAAGATTGGATATTTTGATCATTATTTGTGAACCTATAAAAACTAGGACTTAAGATACGTGTAGATGAATGTATAACTCTACACTAAGTTTGGTGACATTTAGTTAAGATACGTGTAGATGAATGTATAACTCTACATTAAGTTTGGTGACATTTAGTTAAGATACGTGTAGATGAATGTATAACTCTACACTAAGTTTGGTGACATTTAGTTAAGATACGTGTAGATGAATGTATAACTCTACACTAAGTTTGGTGACATTTAGTTAAGATACGTGTAGATGAAAGTATAACTCTACACTAAGTTTGGTGACATTTAGTTAAGATACGTGTAGATGAATGTATAACTCTACACTAAGTTTGGTGACATTTAGTTAAGATACGTGTAGATGAATGTATAACTATACACTAAGTTTGGTGACATTTAGTTAAGATACGTGTAGATGAATGTATAACTCTACACTAAGTTTGGTGACATTTAGTTAAGATACGTGTAGATGAATGTATAACTCTACACTAAGTTTGGTGACATTTAGTTAAGATACGTGTAGATGAATGTATAACTCTACACTTAGTTTGGTGACATTTAGTTAAGATACGTGTAGATGAATGTATAACTCTACACTAAGTTTGGTGACATTTAGTTAAGATACGTGTAGATGAATGTATAACTCTACACTAAGTTTGGTGACATTTAGTTAAGATACGTGTAGATGAAAGTATAACTCTACACTAAGTTTGGTGACATTTAGTTAAGATACGTGTAGATGAATGTATAACTCTACACTAAGTTTGGTGACATTTAGTTAAGATACGTGTAGATGAATGTATAACTCTACACTAAGTTTGGTGACATTTAGTTAAGAATATCTCGAAACATAATAAGATTTACTAATATAATTTACGTGCTAATATAGCAAATGTTAAAGTCGCCTGCTTCGGAATATTGAAAAAAGATCATATACTGCTGAAAGGCTGTTTTAACGATCCCATTCGGGGTCTGAATTTAGTTCTGTAAGTTAATTAGTTTCAAAGCAATTAACGTTGAAAGGGTCGGTTAAAATTACCATTTTTTTCACTTCAAAACCTAAAGTATTGTAAAATAAATCATTCTGTGGAATACAGTAGGAAGAAGGTCCAAATAATTTCCAAACTTTTCACTCCAAGCCTGCTTGATGACATATATTCTTATTGGCAAAATCTGATTATTTAATTAGCATAATTCGTGTTAAAAATACATAAGAAGGATTTCAAGAAAATAATATTAACATCACTTGTTAGAACATCCCACCACATACGTGTATATTAAAGTTATCCCATTCAGCTAATTGTGTCAAACATAGTCGTACATTTAAGATACAAGTATGCAAGGTCAGACAGCTGCTCTGTCTAATCTAGCATACTTGTATTTGTTTGCCTCAAGAAGAAACATTTTCTTTTGTGCCTCAAATTGTTAGATACAATTTGCATGACTTGTTCCAAAATTTCTTTAATCCCTTCACCAAACAATAACGACATTTTACAAGTTTGTTGTAGACGACTCTGAAAAACATTGCATGAAAAGGAAAAATTGCTCATGACGAGCAATTTCTCCTTTTCCCCAAATGTTTTCTGCCCTTTCAGAAGATCTTTTTTCAAATGTTATCACATTTTGAAATGTCGTATGCAAACTCTTTCAATTTGGGACAATCGACAGTTTGGCGTTTGGTAAAGGGTTTAACGTTAATATTGTGCACTTAATATTGATGAATTATAATATTTATCTATGATTACTCGACTCTCACCTACAATACAGATGGGTTCGGCGAATGAAGACACACACAAATCTCCAATAGCGATGTTGATGATGAAGATGCGCCCTATGTTGTTGATACCCCTATCCATCAAGTTGATCACTATGATCGCCGTGTTGCCAAACGTCCCCACCACAATGATGAACAATGTCAGGCAACAATAGATCAACGCCACCGGGAAGTCCGTCTGCCATAACGGTGCGCGATACAGCTGCCCGGCCGCCGACAAGCCAGGGTTCAAACCCGCGTCCAGCCAGGCGTCCGTCAAGTTTGTTGCTGGGGAGGCACTTGTTAAAGAAAGCGTCGTCGCACTTGTTGAGTTGAAAATGAATGTTTCGCTATTATTTGTGAAAATTGTGTCAGTTGTAAGAAGGCTGTCGTTTATGAAAAACGAATCACTAAAATTAGTGAACAATGTTTCGTTAGAGAAAAACGTATCATTTGTGAGAACCGTATTATTTGATAAGTTGCCATCATTTACGAAATCGGTTTCATTTGCGGAAAACGTAGCATTTGTGTTAAACGTATCATTTGAGAAAGCGGTATCATTAACAAAATATGTTTCATTTACCAACTCTATATCGTTTGTGAAATTATGTTCCTTTCTAAAAACAACATCATTTATGGAATCGGTGTCATTTGTGAGTTCCGTAATATTCCCGAAAACGGTGTCATTTTCAAAAGCAAATTCGTTTGTGATAACTGTGTCATTTGTAAAAACAGTGGTATTAGTTGTCCCGGTATCGTTGGCACCAACAGAAATCATGTTTGTCGTTATGTCGAGCACGCGTTGTCTTCACCACTAACCAAAGCTCACAATATCATCTAATCCTGAAATTGGTTCCGATATATAGCAGAGGTCTATACTGTACAGCACCTGTGTAATGTGTGACTATTGGTATTTTGTGAAAATCGGTATGGCCAATACAGTATTGTACATTTTTCGTAAAAATAGTTTGCTTGCATTTTAGATCTAAATCCTCCTGCAAGCTGCAAAATGTTAAATTCATATTTTTCGATCTCTTGTCGTATTATAGTAAATTCAGCAATGTTTATGTTTATTCTTCATTACATGTTTACCTTTATGTCAAATCTCACATGATTTCATCAGTGTTTGATAATGTTTTCATATCATCTCAATTCAGAAAGGATAAATACATCGAGTGACAAATATACTGGGAAAGGGGATACGTTTCTGTGCATATAAAAGAAAAATAACGTATTTTTGTAAAACAAATGAAACACCAGCCTCCTCCTTGGTAATAGGAGACGCTGGTTATAAGACAACTAAAATGTGGATTATCTTTGATGGGTTTTGTTTAGAAAGAATGCATGTCTTCTTTTACCACAATTGTTTCCAAGTAGAAACCTAGAGAAATACCAGCCTCGGTCGTTTGGGGGTCTTGAAGAAATTAGTACTGGCATAATGGGAATTCGTGTTTAGCAAACTTTTAAAACAACAGCAAACAGAAAAAAACGTGAACAGAGAATGGATGGTGTCCATATGATATTAAGTAGTATCCACTGCCCTTAAAAGATGTTTTGCTCATAAGAAGCAAAATGAAAACCTCATTTTATGACAAGGTTTGTACAAAGTAGAAAGCTACAGTGCTAGCAGTATGTGGAGAGGTTTGATACCCCTGGTAATCAAACATATTCTAATGTAATGACCATATTGACACATCATTCTAGGGTGTTAAATGTTATTATCTCTCCTCATTTTTTTTCATCGTTTGTGAACCGCAAAAACTAATACCATTAATTTTATCTTTTTTATCTACCAAGAGTTATTTTTATCATAAATCAAACAGTGGCTTTATCATGACTTAACGATAAGATTACGCTATGACCATATTGACACAGTATTTAATGATATTAATTGTTGTCATTATCATAATGGGGAGTGGAAAAGCTAAGTGTTGGTATGATACCCATTTATCCATATGGGAATATGTGTCTTGTCCAAATTGTAAACAACAGCAAAATGCAAAAATAATCATGAACTAAGTGCAGTCTGATTTGCAGTTGAAATAACCATACTCAAAGGAGCAATGGCTCATCATGAGCAAAGTATCTTGTCAACATGGTTTGCAAAGTTCTCTTTATCATATTTGGTTCAGTGAAATAATACGGGATAGGGGATTACAAGGTGAATGTTTTTTTTATCATATTAACGGTATACCACCAAACTAAAACGACCAGCTGCTTAGTTGGAGCAAAACTCATATTGCCACAGTTTTGTGTTTAGTCCTTTACAAGAGATTTTGTCAAGTGGGTTAAGAAGTAAGGGGCTAAGACCATTTGAAAACCAGGGTGAAATATCCCGTCTTTAGATAGACATCGAGAAGCATGCTTTTTGAGTGAGTTCAACTCTGTGTTCCTACAATTAACGCCACGTCTAAATTGGTCTTTTGTTGTCCGAAATGGATCATTCCCCCATGATAACTGCTGGATTAAGGACATTTTCTACAGTTTTAAAAGAAAATAATCCCTTCATGATCTTGTATTTTATTTAGAAACGGGGACGCCGTGTTGTCAAAACTATAATCTGTAGCGAATCGAAATGCTTAAGTATGACCCATGTTTGTATAGTGATTGGATCGATATCTCCCATCCGAATTTAAAATAATAAAAGAACATAAGAAACAATAAAGCAGTTTTAAAATATGAAAAAAGTTTGAAAAATACTCTTAAGAACAAAATGTATAATAAGGGGCAAGTTGTTTTCCCATCTCAATTTTTGAGCGACATTTTGTAAAAATGTTATCAATATTTAACATCAACTCCCTTGATACTTGGTCAGCATAATTCAAAAACCATCAGAAAGGTTAGAGTATGTTTTTCATTTGATATGGAAACTGTTAAGATTCATTTGATAACAAACCTGTTGAGATATTCCCATAAATAAAAATCTAGCATTGGGACAATATGTTTTCTCTCGTAATTGCAATAGAGTAGAAGGGGAGCCATGTTTCATACATGTACTTGTCCTGGTGTCGAGATGATTGTCTTCTCGCAAAAATTAGTGGACTTTTACTAGTCATAAAAGACCTCCATTATTGCTAGTAAGAGCGCATTTAAAGTCGTCTATAACGACAGCACAATGTTCATGAACCATGAGACAATGAAATAAGTCAGATTTAGTTGATAAAATACTTGAGTTTGCTATGGGGTCCGTGATATCCCCCCCCCCACACACACACACACACACACACACTCGGAAACTAATAAAATTTCAGAGCGGTGTAAAATAATTATTTTTAACATCACGCATTTCACTTTTCACATTTTCACATATTCGAATTTCAACAAATGACTGTAATAATGACGTTTTTTATTCATTTTCATTGACAATGCGTATGCAATTGCGTTCTTTAAAAGAATAAAAACAAATTTCTATCCACGAGTGTAGAAAACTATCGCCCGTCACTCTCCCATGCTGTGTTTTTGCTAGGGTTCACCTGTTGCAGGCTCTTGTTCTGGATTGTCATGTAAAAGGATACTACTACAATACCAATGGGATTGGCGTTGATCGAGCCCTCGCCAGAAAGTAAAAATATAATCACGCCATGTATGCACACACTCACACACGCACCTACAGACCAAAGAGACGAGTACAGAAAACATAGAACATAATTATGGGTAAACAAGCATACAAACCTATAAGTATACATATCTTGTTTTCACGGATTGATGTTTTCACGGAGTTATATTTTCACGGCACATTAACACAATTGAAATGAGCTTGTGTTGGCGACCTTATATTGCGTTGTGAGAGTACTTTTAGTGTCGTGTTTGTACTTGTAATGGGTTTCCCTAGGGAGCGCTAACCCAAACGTAAATATGCTTTCAACAAGCAAATAGGATATCACGCCTGTTTTTACACAAGACATTCTTGTGTGGGGAAAAACGACAAATGCAACATCAGAGTGAAGAGCTTAAATAGCAAGTTAAAAGCAATATGATTCTATATCATAGAACTTCTTTTTTCTCGTATCAAAAGTAAAATATCTTTTCTCAGTTTCAATCATTTGTGATCCAAAGACATTGTTAATTGATTGGTAAAGGTTAGGTAGGTATGTATATTTATGACTATTTAAGTTAAATGGCAATCACGCACATCGACAACATCTATATAAGTATATTGACCCGCCTGTTGACAAAGAGAGAAGTGGAGCGTTTATATATTGTTTTAAAGTGTGTGTAAGATTTTCACGAACAGATATAATGGTTGTAATGATTTGAAATAGATTTGACCACCATATATTTGTAAAGTCATTTTTACAACTCGAATAATACTTACATGTACATATATACTGATCAATCATTAAAGTACAACAAACATTTTAATACGCCTCTCATTCTTCTTTTAATTCAAAGCCATACTTGCGCTCATTTACACTTAAATTGTGAAAGTTCTAGAATGATTGAAAATGAAATTGAAGTATTTTAGAGTCCCTTTTACAGAGGAATTGGGACTGTAACACGTTCATATGATGCTTTTAAAGGAGTGAATACTATAAGGTTTGTTTTTATTTAGCGATAAAACAAGGTCAACTGAGAAACGTTGGAAAAAAATCATTTGGAGCAAACAAGATCGTTTTTAATTTTTTAAAATTTGATACAGTGATTTTACATGAATTTTTATCAAAACTCGTGTTATTGCTTTTGAAACCTACCTCATGTAAACATAGAAAAAAATTGACACTTACAACTAAATTGATTATGCGTTCAATAGCTACTTTTGATTGCATATCAAACAGCAATACAAAACATTGTTTCAACAACATTCTATTTTGGCTTTCAAATTTTCTCTTCTGTGAACAATTACCTTTAAAACATCAAACCACGTTGTCGAATTATCTGATTGGAGGCATGGGTAAGCCGAAACGCGCTTTATGATCGCGTGAGAGATGGCCACATATTGTACGGCCGCTCCAAATCCTGAAACAAATACAGAATAGTCTATAAGATATAGAGAACAATATTACTTAAATGTCCATAAAAACTACATTACAGACGCGCTTCTAAAATATTTTTTCGACATCACAAACACGATTCAAAAAGACAAATACTGTACGATGTATGGAAACTTGAGAGAAAAAAGAAAGGAAATGTGAAGAGCAAATACAAGATTTATCTTCTAAATGTAAATAAATAAAGAGTTATCTTTTTCTGCATCATCTTCAAATTTGAAAAAAAAAACTTACTTTTTCTGATGGCTTCGCATAGTTCTGATTTCCCGCGCTTTTTCTCTGAAATTCAAAACGGCCTCCATCAACCCTCGGATGTCTTCGTCTTCACCATTTTCGTCTGTCAAAATGTCCTCATCAAGTCTACGCCCGACCTCTTCCCCCATGACCAAAGCTCTCTTTACTCCAAGACTGTTATCATCATTACCATCAACGCTACCTTGGAGAAGATCAGCTATATCTATATCTATCTCTTGTTTTAGATTACCGGCCACACCTCCTTGTTTGTCTGTCGCCATCTCTGTTGATCAAATGATGAAAAGTAAACAATGATATTGTAGTTGATATACAACATACTTCATACATAATCAGTCAACCTTTTATCCAATTTTGGATTGTAATTGTAAATTAACTACATTCAAACTGTCATCATACCTTGTAGAAGTCTTTGAAACAAGGCAAAATCTTATGGAGGAACTTGCGGATTGTATGTGTTTGTAGATTGTCACTCCTTTGTATGTATATTTTTTGATGCATGTTGTACTTTGGGCCTATTGCCTCTGTACTTGAATAAATATGTATAAGTCTTTGTCTTCGTCTATACTAAAACCAACTAGTTTCGGAATGTTCACTGGCATTCATTCAAATAAATTTTGGTCTGTAGACCCCGTCCGATCATAGATTCAATATGCGTTTATCGTCATCATCATCATCATTAAGCGCGCTAACTTACCTAAGCTGCTGATGCGCCTGAAGGACATTTTCTACAGTTTAATAAAAATAAAATCCTCTCATAGAATTTTCTAAATTTTTGGTATGTTATATAAATTTTATTGTAAATTCAAAAATGAAAAATGCATGTCGACGAGTCAGTTTTCTTTTTAATATGACAGATTCCATGGTTATCGTTCGGGGCAAAAATGTCAAAATGACCATACCCTCTTCAAAGGTAATAAGATAATTTCTGAAAGATTTATTAGCACAAAGAACATGAATTCATACATTCAATACTTTATGTTTTAACGGTATTTTAAATTATTACAATCTGAGCAATTTCTGTAATCCAAATTAGTTTTTTCAAATTTTTGTATTCGACAAAAATCAATGAAAATTGACAAGTATAATACAAATAAAAGAAGATATTTAAATATTTCTTTCATAGAATTTTCGTATTTTTCAGTATGTGAGGTAAAATTTAATCTTGAAATACAAGTAAATTAGCGGCTGGCCTGTGATCTAACCAGTTTGCTACTCTTAGTATCTTTCCTCATTCAAAATTAAGCGGATATTTAACGTTTTGGAAAGTAGACGACACACAGATCTAATTTTAGAAAATTGCCAGGCATTCTAAGTGTTTAAACAACATTCATTTATTCGGTTCAGGTCCCGCCTGATGTACACCGATGAAAGAATGACTTCCAATCGAAATGGCAGATTATTGGGATTTTATCTTAACATGAATGAAGAGATTTCACTCATAGTTAGATGATGAAATTGCGAATAATTTTAACTAAACCGTTGTAACAGTTATGTTTTCTCCTTTCATGTACATGAGTCATTCTTAATTGTTTAAGTACATGTCCCCTGGATGACGAGCTCTAGGCTAGGAAATATGAATTGCTAAAGGCCACCCCGTGTTAAAATAAATGGCCACCTTCAGGGAACGAACCCGGATCGACCTGTATCTAGTAGCCGACGACGATAACAATTACAACATTACCAACGTGGATCATATGTTGTAAATGATACGAAAACTAGATCGGTGCTCTGATAATGATCGCAATCTTAATTACCTAAAGTGAATATAAAACAGTGAATAAAAGCTTTAGATGCAGGGTTTGTATTTGTTATAAATACTTCTATCCGAGAAGGTTGGGGATGTTAAAAACAGGTTATTTTTTTGGTAAACACAAATGTTGACCACAACTCTTGATGCGGGGTTTAAATAAGCTATTAACAAGTATCTCTATCCACTCTGCTGGTATTGAATCATAAAAACTTAGTGTATATTTGGAAGATCTAGATTGTTACATGGAATTACATGATGGTTAAAACGCCACACGTGGCGCCCACTCTTCAGACTGTTCTCAAATTTTGTGGGAAATGCATTGTTTTTCATCAATTTCTAAAGTTCAGACAAGGAGACAGTTCTCAGTGGAATGAACTAACCCTTATAGTGCTGTAACCGACTTCATACTTATGCAAACGGGTTGAATCCAGGCCAGCCGCCAAGTAAATTGGCGGGAGGCCTGTGAGATAACATGTCGACATCTCTGGATATCCTTCCTTAACAAAATTAATCAGATATTTAAAGTTTTTGAAACCAGACGACACAAAAATCATTTTTTTAGAAAATTACCCAGCATTGTAAGGGATAATAATCCCTAACAACGAAGGAGGATGTAGGGCACCGCCAAGCTGCAGCTGTTGTCACACAAGTTCTACATAACTAATGTTGCCCTACTTATCCTCCCCTTCCTTTCGTCGTAATGCTCTGAACATCTGGGACAAAATGAGGAACGGCTAAAAAACGGTGCGTGATTCAAATTCTACCATCTACCCTGTTAGATTTGTAGTTATTTGTTTTATCGCATAGTAATCTGATGCTTTTAATAGATGCATACTCCCACAAATCTTTTGATTTAACACATCATTCATTAACATTTTCAACACATGTATCCAATTTATTTTAAAATAATAAAAACACATTTTTATAAGTGTTTTATTATAAACAAATGTGTCATTATATGAAAAAAAGCCATATTTAATATAGAGGGTCATTGAAATAAAAAACATATTCATGCAATATTTCCCAAATGTAGTAAGCTTTTACCTGATATGGAAATCAGAACAATTAATAAAACTACAGCGGAACATGGTCGTGAGTATTCCATCTTTACCACGTCAGGTTCGGCGTAAACAAAATCAATAAAACTGATCGAATGGTTAAATACCAAGTATTTTATTTATCACAAAATTGAGATATGATCACGGGCCTAGTCAAGCGGTAACTCCATCTTAACTATTACCATGTTGATATAAACAGCCTTATGGGCCTTTAACCCATTAGCAAACCATAACGACATTTGATCAGTTTGTTGTCGACGACTCTGGGAAACATTGTGAGAAACGACGAGCAATTACTCCTTTTCCCACAATGTTTTCTGCCCTATTAGAATATCATTTCCAAATTTCATCACATTTCCAAATGTCGTCTGCAAACTCTTTGAGTTTGGCACATTCGAATATTTGTTGTTTGGGAAATGGTTTAGCAAAACAATTTTGCCGAAAAACAAATTTATCGGGTTACGTCGCTAGCTTATAGTAAGGTAGAATGCCCATAATCCGAAATTTGAGACTCTGTATTTTGTCGGATTACTTCGGCCGTCATCGGTATACATCAGGCTGTGCTGGAACTACTTGCTTAATACCTAATCGTTCCGACCATGAACGATGTTTACCGAGAACGACCGAAGTAAATCGAAGAAAGAATACGGTTCAAAATGAAAGATTGTGGGTAATCTACCTTTAACAGTGTTTGGTATGATTTTGGATCACCGCATTTTCTAGGCCTCAGACCTCCTCACCATTGTCTTTTTAAATTCTAACACCTTAAATTCTACGGCCTGTTTTGCTCATGTCTATACAGTCCTATAGCGAGGAATTACAGTATCCAGGAACACTGTTTCCTCCGAATTCCTTGCTACATAGCACAATACGAACACATGTTTTCAGTTTTTCGGGAAATTTCAGATCACGCCTTGTTCAGACGTCCTTTGCACAAGTCCATTATACACGGACTGACGGGATACTAGTAGATCCATGGACACTGTTTTTCCGAGCGTCTTGCTTTCAGTACATTACAGAATAGCCTTATCGTTTGAACGAATTCCTTGGATCACACTGTGGAGGTTGAGTATACAAGTTGATCTCACCCTGTAGCGAGGTAACAGATACTGTATGTAGGAACAGTATCTGTCCAGATCTTCTGCTACATAGTAGGTGCATGGAGTTCTTGCATAAGTCCATTATTGTCAGTATGTGAACGATGTCGTTCGTAACTCCTTGTTGTTTAGAACAGACGGTGTCCAAACATTACCTTTCCGTTTCAACGAATTCCTTGAATAACGCTTTAGATGTCGATTGTACATATTAATTTGGCTCTGTAGTGAGGACACATATAATGTTTGTAGGAACACTGTCTTCACAAAACTCCCTGCTAAATAGGAACGGGGGGATCTTGTACAAGTCCATTCCGAACAGGATCGGTTTCCAAGAAACATATATGAATGCTGTTATTCCGAACTCCTTGTTGTTTAACTGTTTACCACAAGCTGTGTACGGACATTACCTCTCTGTTTTCAAGTGTACAAATATATTTGGCCGTGTAGCAAGGAAACAGATAATGTCTGTAGGAACACTGTCTTCTTCGAATTACTAATATATAGAAGGGACCGGGGAATCTTGTACATGTCCTTTCCACAAGATCGGGTTTCCATAAAATAGATTAACTCTGTTACTGCAAACCCTTGAAGGTTTAGCACAGGATTGGGTTTCAGGAAACATACATGAACGGTGTTATTCTAAGCTCCTTACTCTTTAGCTGTGAAGCACAGACTGTGTACGGCCATTACCTTTCCGTTTAAAAGGATTTCTGGATCACGCTTTGGAAGTCGATTGTGAAAAATTATTTGGCTTTGTAGCGAGGAAATAATTACTGAACGTAGTAACAATGTCTTCCACGAACTCCTGGCTACATACTAGGGTCCGGCGGTTCTTGCACAAGCCCATCGCGCACAAGATCCGTCGACCGGAAACATGTGAACGCTGTTTTTCCGAACCCCTTGTTGTTTTAAGCACAGGAAGGAAATAATCTTTCCGTTTCAACCCATTACCAAACAGTACCGACATTTGACGAGTTTGTTGCAGACGGCTCTGGAAATATTGTGAGAGAAGGAGAAATTGCTCGTTACGAGCAATTTCTCCTTCTGCCACAATGTTTTCCGCCCTATCAGAGGATTGTTTTTCAATTTCATCACACTTTCAAATGTCGTCTGCAAACTCTTTCAATTTTGGACAGTCGAAAGTTTGGCGTTTGGCAAAGGGTTAACTGATTTGTCGGATATTGCTTCGGACGTTGTTTCTGCAAGTTTATATAGCCTTATAGCGTGGAAACAGGTAAATGTGCGAACGTTGTCTCCTCCGATATTGGTCTTGTCTTGGATTGCACGGACGGACGGTTGTCAGTTCAGGAGGGATTTTAGGTTTCATGTCATTTTCCGGTGTCTTTAATGAAACAAGAATTTAATGAAAATGAGTTTTAGCTTGTGTACTCATATCTGCTTAGTTTTGTTGAGGAATGATACCCAGTGTAGTAAACAGATTAGATCATAGGCCAGCCGCCAATTTACTTGGTGGCTGGCCTGGATCTAACCTGTTTGTACAAGCATGAAGTGATTTCCAGCACTATAAGGGGTAGTTGGGCAACATGGTTAAGAATCCAGAAACACTGGTTTTAATCTCTTTAAATAAGAAAGTATGTAACACGAAGATGAATAGTGTTTTGTATTATAGACAGCACTTACAAATCTTTGTACTTTGACATGTCAGTTGTATTACGGGCCACAGGCCTTTGACTTTTGCCTTTGAAAAATCAAAACCTTCTTTTGATATTAACAACATAGAGCAATTCATAAATGACATATGTTCAGCGGTGATTTTGATGATTTATCAAATTTGATAGATAAAGAAAGCAATTCTAAGTCAGAAATTGTAAATTTGTTTGAGAATAAACTTCTTCGTGCAAGTAAGAAGTTTTCTAAAACACCACAAAACAAAGCGGCAAAATTTATTAAGCGCAAAACCTGGTTTGATAAAGAATGCAAATCACTAAACGGTATAGCAAATAAAAATATAGAACTTTCAGAAAGAGCAAAAATGTTCAAGATCTTAATAAATATGTAAAAGCAAAAGCAAATTACAAGTCTACATGCAAGCACAAAAAGTCTGCGTATAATATAAAAATCAAGAAAAATATTGAAAATTCATTAAATAGCCCAAAGCAATTTTGGAGAGAGCTCAAAAGCTTAAACCATAGTGAACAAAATATACCTAAAATAATAACAAGTCAATGGTTTAATCACTTTCGGAATCTTTACTCGTTAGAAGACATTAAAAATGAGAAACACCCCGACTACACTGAGGGTGTGGATATTGTTCATGATTGCGATGATATTAAGGATTCAATCTTGAACAATGACATAACTGATGACGAAATCATTAATGCCGTTAAATCGTTAAACCCTTCCAAGGCGACTTCGTGTGACCTTACGGCTAATCATTTTATCCATTGCATAGATCTGGTTTTACCTTATGTGCGAAATATATTTGATAGAATATTTAATTCGGGTGAATTTCCCGTAAGTTGGTTGATATCTATAACAATTCCTGTTCACAAAAATGGTGATGTGCATAACCCTGATAACTACAGGGGTATTTCACTAATAGACACGTTTAGTAAAATCTATATACATATAATAACAAGACGTCTTACATTTTATTCTGAAATATATGACAGGATATCTGAATGTCAAGCTGGATTCAGAGTGGGCTATTCAACGATTGATAATGTTTTTGTTCTACAGGCAGTAATAAGCAAGTATCTGTCAAGGAAACATAGGAAAGTGTATGTAAGTAAGTAAGTAAGTAAGTAATTATTTTATTCCTCCATACATGAAGAGTTATTAACATACACAAATTATCTCATATAGAAACACAAAACAGAACTAAATACGCTTACCACTTTCATGGTGAAAACGCATGCATGTATATACAATATTTACAAATGCTTACTGCGTGCTAATGAGTGGTGCTTAAACATGTAAGTGTGTGTCTATGTGTGTGTGTGTGCGCGCGTGTGTGTGTATGTGTGTGTGTGTGGCCGGGTGCGTGTATTTAGTATGAGTGTTGCATGCAAAAATGTTGGTAATTTCTATAAAAGGTATATATTCTTCTGTAAAAACTGGTGTACGTTTAGGTAATGAGTTAGGTGATCCTATTGATTGTCCAGTGGGCTTAAGACACGGCTGTTTCATGAGTTCTATACTATTTACTCTCTTTATTAATGAATTCCATGACTTGATATCTAATAGTGGAAACAAAGGCATACAGCTAAACCCGGATTTCATCGAGATATTCATGTTAATGTTCGCTGATGACATTGCGTTACTTGCAGACACGAGAATGGGTCTTCAAAAACACTTAAATGTTTTACAAACATACTGCAAAGATTTCAAACTTAAAGTTAACATTGAAAAAACTAAAGTTGTAGTTTGTAGAAAAGGGGGTCCCCTCTCAAGGTACGATCGACTTTATTTTGAAAATAAATCTTTAGAATGTGTAAATGCTTTCACGTATGTTGGTGTGAATTTTACAAGTGGTTTATCTTCGTTCAGAATGGCTGAACAGAATGCTCTTAGATCAACTTGTATAAGAGGTATAAAGTATTGGTTGAGAATTCTTATTATGCCGAACAGAAGGTATGTTACAAAATGTTACAATATGTTAAAAATGTATGATTCATATGGATATGTAAATTGGGTATCTAGACTAGGAAGTCATTTATGCGAAAACGGATTTGGTTACGCTTGGGAAAATCAAATAATAACAAATGAAAAGCATTTTGTTGCTCAGTACTTGCAGAGATTGAAAGACCAGTATTTGCAAGTATGGAGAAATAAATGCTGTACCGAAACAAAACTATCTTACTATACTGGTTTTAGTCGACATTTGAGTATGAAACTTATCTAGACATTTAAACATTATACAAGTTCCGTAAAATTTTAGCATGCTTTAGAACAGCAACTCTCAAGTTAGCTGTAGAGGAAAACCGCTATAAGAACCATGAACAAGATAATAATAATTGCTGTTATTGTAAGAATAAGACTGGAGAACTACTGTATATCATTTTTTACTTATTTGCCCACTGTATTCTGATCTACGTTATACGTATTTTCAACAAAGATATTATATGCATCCAAATATACAAATCAACTTTTGACAAGTAAGAATAAAGATGAAGTACGCAATATTGCTATGTATGTATACTATTCTTATCAAAAAAGAGAAACTTTTATCGATTCATTATGAGTAAGAGTTAGTAGACTTTGTTTTGTAATTATTTTGATTACTTTCAACAACCTCCTATGTATATTATGTAAACATACTTTACCTCTGGCTGTACATGTTAATCTTTATATGTATATTGTATTGTTAAGGCCGGGGGCCGACTATCAATTAAAAATGAATGAATGAATTACTGAATAAACCTCTCGTTTTGATTTGTCGCAATGACTTTTACCCTATATCATACAGGAAGTTTTTCTTTTCATACATTTAACATTCGACTGGTTTGCTTACAATTTGAAACAGTCACAATAATTATTATTTGATGAATAAGCGCATATCAAACATATTGACCGACTTCATCAAGAATTTTGTTTATTGTCATAGGGGCCCTATGCAATCCATAACGTGTCACTTAAAACCAAACTGTTTTAAATCTTAACACTCCAAATGAACACTTTGATTACTTTATATATGCAACCAAGTGTGCGTAACTAAACACACACAAAAATATGTTTGAAGCTTAAATGTATTGGCTAAATATGCACGTTCACATCTTAATCTAGGGTATGATATATGTATTTACACATTAATAACAGCGCTGATCATCCTTTTATTTCAAACACACTCCAACGAACCGTATTCAACAGACTGTTAATGAATCTATTGTGACAAATCGAGATATTAGTTTTCGTTTTCATATTCGCAGCTATGTGTAATGTCCCCCTACCATTCAATGAATGAACCTACAGGTATAATATAAAGATTTTGTAACAAACAGTATTAAAAATTTGACGTCGTCTATTACAAGTCGTTTAATCATGCTTATAATCCCATCAAAACACGACTATCGTTTACTCATTACAAATACTTCATTTAGTATCATTTACCCATAATAACTTGTGATATCATATTTCATTTACCCAACACGTATTAGCAAGTAAACAGGTAAATACACTTTTATCTTCGTGATCGTAATGCATGCTAAGGTTAATGAACTTAGATGTCGATGCGCCTTTAAACCCAACTCATCTATTACAAGTCAACAAAAACATATGGTTAAAAGTTTTGAAACAAAATACCAATCAAAGAAAATCAAAGATGCCATTTCAGTTAACATTAAACTACCTTACCTCGTGAATTATAGGCATATCCACAAATACTGCACTTGTTCCCACACCCATCACGTCTTGAATTGTTGACAAACCCAAACTTTTGGCTTTCTGAATACAGCTACAGCTGATGACTGGAAAAGTACAGGCTTATTACGTTTCAATGTATTGATTCTTTTTAAACAAAATAGTAAATAGTGTTTTAGTTAAAATGTGCCAAACTAATATATGCTAGCTTAACTATAGATATGTATAAAGTTTAACGACTTCACCTCAAACCTTATTCCGAATGATCGAGACGTAGATAATTCAGTGTATGAGACTCAGTTACAACTTCGATCATCCGACTTACTAAAACCTTTGTTATTCAAAAGAAGTGCTTCAAATGAAGTTGAATGATGGAAGCTCAATGTTTCAGCATACCTGCTGTTAATGATGGCTACAATGTCATGTAAACATAAACATTTTATAATATTTTAATTTAGAAATAGCTAACATTCACATATATTAATAATGCTAATATATTCATAACCTAAAACTTATATTCCTTTATTCATTTCAATTCAATTCTGTTAAACATTACATAGCATAATGCATATTTTAAGCCATTACCAAAATGATATATAAATTTCAACGCATGCATAGCCAGCAACAGTTTAGATCACATAAAAAACACTACCTACACCTACCTACTTCCGCTCAATAATGGACTCGACCATTTATCGTGGATAGGTAAACGGCAGCAGAAGATATGTTTCGACTTATTGTGATGTTCGTATTTATATACACTTAGTTGGCTTTGTTATCAGTTGGGTATTTACAAGTATTTCTTTCTATATCGTAAACGTCACTTCTTGTTTTTCCGTTTAACCCATACCTACATATAGAAATTTGAAGCTGTACGACATTGGGAGCAGCAACGAACGTCACTCATGAAGTATGGACGATTTCACCTTCCTTCGTAAATCTATGTAGAAACTATTGTGACAAAAGGTGTAATTGCCTGTTATCGTGGTAGCAACGCTTTCACAGAGAAGGTAGAGTCTAGATAGTCTGGGTCTTGGCCCGTCCGTATACACCGAGCAATGCCGGTATGCATGGGCCAGGACCCCAGGCTAGAGTCTAGAGCGTATGCCTCTTGTGCCGAGGGTCCTAGGGTCGATGCCGTCAGGCGAGGTGGGCATTGTAGGGACCTTAAGCATTTCAGGTTATCATTGTTCATTTTAAACGTAAATCTTTGATCAAAAGGGCTCGTAGATGGTAATGTTGTTTAAATGCTTCTTTAAACATCTGCAACCCAATTGGGGAATTGTTGACGCATTAGAAGCATTTTTGAAATATTTGAGAACTATTTGCCGAGGCGGCGTATTCTTACCTGTGATTAGATTAACCCTTTACCAAATGTCGAGTTTTAGACTGTAACAAATTGAATGAGTTTGCAGACGACATTTCAATATGTAATGAAATTGAAAAAACAGTCTTCTGATAGGACAGAAAACATTGTTGGAAAAGGAGAAATCGCTCGGTAAGAGCATTTTCTCCATTTCCCACAACGTTTTCCAGAACCGTCTGCAACAAACTTGTAAAATGTCGTTATTGTTTGTCAAAGGGTTAAGGGGCCTTTCAGACAATGCTTTTAAAATGTGGTGACATAAGAAAGCCAAATATAGGAACATCCACACAGTTGTCCTACTCTTTTGTTTGCATTTACTTGTGGTTAATTAGAAAAATGCATTGGATCAAGCATTAAATGTGGCTTAATGTGAAACTTTAGAGATTTCCCTTACATGTGCAACTTACCGCGCAATATAGAGTGAAATAAGACAGGTGTATCCTTATTGGGAAACTGATTAATAGATTATGATCTACATTACAACTAATGCTTATCGTGTTACTATAAATAGCACAACATTCGTCATCATAATGATGATTCATATCTACATTTATAGATTTACAATATAAAGAAACCTCTGCTTTATATAGTTATTCGTAATACGGGCGAAATCAAACTTTTCTTGATCTATATTTGTAACAATTACATATAAACATTGATAGTTTATTAGAAATAAGATACTAGTAGCATCTCAATATGTGTATGCATGAGGTGTGACCAAAAGTCTTACGGACTACCCCTGATACTTCAATGCGATATGCGATAGCCTCAAAATATATCAGTCAGTTTTAAAAATGATTTCTTTCACAACGTCAAAATGGGACGGGTTAAATAAAAAGATGAAACATTTATTATATTTTATAAGCACAACTCGAAAATGTGCAAAAGAAAACACCACCACTGCGTGACGAAACGTAATGGATCGTCTGTCACTTGATCGGGGATGATACAATAGGCCATCTTGAATTTCCCTTACACCTTTTAGTTGTAGAAAAATATAGCCAGGGTCTATTGTTCAACCCATGTTATTGTAACGCCAATGGTCAGGGATTTTTTCTAATTAAAGTAAGTGTCTCTTTTTCATATGGGATATTAAGACATGTCCAAATCGCAAGCAACAACAGAAACAGACGGTATTCAATTGTGAAACTTCACTACAGAAATAGAATTGTGATCCATCGCTCGAACTCCCTGGTCTGTTGTATATCTGAGTCTGTCGGGGGTTTCTATTGATGAAAGGTTTTATTCTATTCGCATGTATTAATGTTTGTATTAACGTTTGTCACAGGTTCAAACCAAAAGCAACAACAGTCTTTAAAGTCGAACTTTTATCGGTCGCTCTGGTATATTGAGTACATGAGGTTGTCGACAGGTTCTCCTAGTATGAAAGCTTATCCAATTTAAGTATATGAGATATGCCACATTAAATCTACAAATAGAAAAAAAATAATGGTTCAGGAATGGCGACCCATTGCTTGAGGTCCCCTCCGGTATGTTGTACCTTATATGTACTCGGCAGTGTCTATTGATGACATACCTTATCCAATCTAACTAGACTATATGAGGTCATTTAAATTAAAAGCAACAACAGAAATAGTGTGACAGCGGTACATCGTCTGTACGACAAAGTTTCATACTCTTTGTGACAAAATGATAAATTGCTCTTTTAGATCAATCTATCAATCCGTCAAAATAATTTCTATCAGTTTCTGAAGCATATACCGCAACGTAACACATAACCAAGAAAGGGGAAACCCTCACGTATATATTAAGGACTTTATGTTTGGACAGAGAATGCCAAACTCCTCACAGTGATCTCTTCCATCACAAATGTCACATGACCACCTACTTAGAAACGAAAATGGCGTTAAAAGATGGCGGCGAAACTAAAAAATTGTTATCCATTTGTGCTTTATTTATAAACAAAACCACATTTTTTTTCAACTTAACTGGTCAGAAATCAATACAACAAGATATTGTTACTAAATTAACTAAGATATCCGTGATCTCTTAACAAAACAGCATCATTTGAATTTCATCCAAATCTTGATGACAAATCTTGTGGTGGCAGTGATCGATGTAGCGTAGCAAGGGGAGATTACTGTGAGGAGTTTGAGAGAATGCATCACATTGATAATTTTCACAAACAAATGTGACGTCATATGATAAGCGGGGAATCCCACAAAGCGTATTTTGGTAAAGGTTTTAACTCGATAACCGACATATAAATTCGAGGGCTCAATGCAAGACTATAGTAAGTGCTTCATAAACACGAAGCGCTTACGTTAGTATTGCACTGAACCCTCAATTTAATATGTATACCTTGTATCAATAGGTAAAGATATAACTATTATATCTAAGGCAAATCTAATAATGGACATTGAATCATCTTTCTATGTAACTTTTTGGAATGAACTTTTAGCTGTAAACATAATCCTTTAACAGCTTTATTCATTGACGACCATTCGGTGACAATAACTTTATTTTTGATTCCAGACCAGCACCATGCAAACTCCTAACCCTCACTGGTCGATGTCACGTTACGTTACGTTACGTTAGTTAGTGTAACGTAGCTGTGAGAAGCGCAATAGTAAGGAGCTATCCAGTTTACCCTGGGTTTATAAGTTTGTTGAATCATAATCCATGCGAGCCATAGCAAAGGGTGACCAATATAGGCATATTAGAGAATAGCTTAATGACAGTCAATGTCGACACGGCTTAAACCTCATATGAACAAACAAATAATTGCAAATAATGTCATCGTTATAAAGAAAGCACATTGGTTGCGAGTATGCCGTTGTAAAACGTATGTCGAGCCTCCACGGTAGTATGGAAGTTTTCTTCATAAGGTTTCATCCCAGATAATCGATTTAATTTGATTCTTTAAAATAGATATCGTTAACACAAACAAGGCTACAATATTGATGTACTTCAATTTGACAACCTCAAAATAAGAAAGAAAAATGCTTAGCGAATACCTTTAATTAGATCCTTTTTAATGGGATGACATAAAAAGAATACTAAAACAGAGATATGTTTATCACATATAGTTATCTTAATATGCTCACATATTTCCCAACAATACTCTGCAAAACCATTTGTCACGGCAAATTTATTCATTTTGACTTATAATTTCATCTTTTTTATCTACATTTAAACCTTATTTTCGGTGAAATGTTTTCCTCTTCTTTCATTGGTTTATCAACACCTGTTTCAAAAAGAAATATGCGTTGTAAGGAATTCATTCAAATTATTCACCTTCACTGTTAATGTATGGATATTGGTCATGATTTTCACAGCTTTTTCTGAATTATATTCTGCAAATCGCACTCTATGGATTATAGTATGATTGTGTTTGGATAGATGAGTGAGGCCCGTTTTAGAAATATCAGCCAATTAGTGTTTGTTATTAAATCCACCAATTGAATACACTCCTTAATCGGGGTTTATTTTGAAAAAAACGCAAGAATATGATCTAAGGTGAGAGCAAAAGCAACAATGGTTCATTGTAGGCTTGTTGTTAGTTCTTTTAAAGGCTTGCGATTATCTTGCACTGAACCACATTATTAAATCATTCACAAAATGTCCAAGCCCTTATAGTGCTGAAACCGACTGAATGCTTTTGCAAACAGGTTGGATCTAGGTTAGCCGCACAGCAAATTGGCGACTGGTCTGTGATCTAAATTGTTTGTTAATTTGGATATAATTCCTCAACAAAAATAAGCAGATATTAAAGGTTGTGGAAAGCAGACGACACAAAACCCTATTTTTCAAAAAACAAAAATACCCAGCATTCTCAGGGCTTATTGTGTTTGTTCTTCAGGTCACATTTAGTATATGTCACTCCGCTCTCCATACCTCGATGACTGAGTGTACTTAGTGATACCACTCTGATCTTCTGGTCTGTCCCCATGGCGACCGTGACCATGTCCCTGACCTCTGACGTCATCTAACATTTCCTCCTCGGTCTCGTAGACGGTGTTCATCTCGTGTTTCCGGTTATCTGCACTCTTCGGATCCCCTCGGTGCAGTTCGGAGAGCGTATCCGCTGCCTCTCCCTCTTCGTCGAAGTCCTCCTCCTCCTCTTGATCCGTTTCGATGACGTCATCGTTAACGTCATCTTTCTTCTGTTTCTTGTCGACGTCATATCCGGTAAAATCGTAAAGCGTCTGCGGGTCCTCCTTGATGCTCTCCAGGATGGTTTTCAGTTTATTTCCCGCCATTTTCCGCTCTTCGTCTTTAACGTCATAGGTAGCGAGCAGATTGAGCCGTGGTAGATGGAAACAGGGCAGAAAACCGGCCCGGAGTCCGTCGATAAGCGCCTGGAGGAACCGGAAGATCCACTCGGATTTCGTGCGCATCTTGTCGATGTGTTTCTGTGACAACACGAACAGCGTGTTGACGAGTATCTCGTTGTTAAGGATGTAGAGTTCGTCAATGTTTTCCTGACGAAGTATGTTGGCAAGCACGAGAACGTGGCGGAAGTTCAATCCCCGGCAATATTGGTCGATCAGGCTGTACACGTGATACTCGGTAAAACTGAGATTTATCCGCCATGTTGGACCGTCTCGGGATAAACCTTTTATCGGGCTTTTGGATATGTCGGTCTGTGGAATCAGTGGAAAGCAAATTAATTTGAAATACTGGTTTGGAATAGGCATATCCTTTGCGACTTGTACGTTTCGAATTTAGTCTACCATCTGAACTTTCTTTTTGACTGATCCAATTCGAAGATTAAACATTGTTGAATAATCATAAAATGTGGTGCTCATGTGATGTCGAATAGGTACAATTTTTCAATTGGTATACATTCTTTACTCTAGGTCAATGTTCCTTTGTCAAGGTGCTTATAACCCACTAACTGGGAATCACCGCAATGTTCCCAGTGTCTATATATCGATAATATCTGGCAAGTGGGTTTATCTTTTGAATGGCAGCTTCCTTTTCATTCGTAAATGCTTGTTAAGCTCTTTACTTTCGGAAGCGAATTCGGATAGATGTTTACTCTTTGGTAAATACATACTTAAACATAATTAACATGGATGATTCATGTGCAAAAGGTATAAGAAACTGTTCCTTGAAGCAATTTTTTTCCCACAGATTTCTACACGTTGTCATTAAGTGAAATAAAACGCATGCGCGTTTTTTGCTAGTTTCTGTCGAATATTAATGCTTTAAATTCAAAGAAGTCCATGACTTTCAATATGGATAACAAACCTTCGGGTCTAGGAAAGCCACATCTTTCCCGTCCTCCATATCCCTGAGTACGAGTTCCCGGAACTTCTTCTGTCCCTGGATATAGTTCCCGAAGCACGGTAATGGTGCGGCTAGTTTTATACTGCTAGGTATCTCGTCCAGGATATACACCGGGTAGAGGTTGATGGCGAAGTCCTCGATGTTCAGATTCCGCCCATCAAACTCCGTCACTGTGGCGTGTATATTCATGGTACCGTCGGTCAGAAGTTCGGGAACCAGTTTGTCCACGTTGTGATTCTCTTTGAGCACGAGCTTACACGCTTCGGTCAGACCTGTAGGTGTGTTAACGGTGGGTTATGATTTAATTGACAACTCAACAAAACCTCGCTCAAATGTTTGTCGGAGTTACTTCACAATAAGAGGATTCAATGGAAGACTAATGTACGTCCTTCTTTTCTTTGTGAAGAACTTACTTCAATATCGCATTGAACCTCGATTGAAAGCTATTTCAGCTTGAAATATTTAGTGGTTTGTACACAACTCTATTCGTAAATCCGTTATATATTTTCTTTAAGCCATGTCGACATGGGTTTGAATACCAGGTCACATATTTTTTACAGTTACTTTACAGATATCCTGAGAGAAACCAAAAGTCGAATAGGGCCCTGATTTAGTATCTGCAACGGTCACTCAGCACTTATTTATTCAATGATCACAATAGTATCTAGGAAAATCCCATCTTGATAAAAGTAGGCCATTTATCGTGCTAAAACCGTCCCTAATGAAGAGACGGTTTTTTCATATGAGGTTTAACGTAGAGTCTATAGTTTTGATTCAGTATTTACTATGATTCCCATGTAACAAGACCAGGGTACCGTTTTACTAAACGCTTTACGGAAAATATTTGCGCAAGTCAAAACTGATACACATGGATAGTAACTTCAGTGAATGTAAAATATTGCAATGTGACACGTCATCGGAAGCGTCTCGGAGACCAAACCAGCGGCGTTAATTATGCTCGAACCATAGAGGCACGGGCTACAAGTCCCATAGTGAACCACTTGGTCGGGTAGGAACCCCATTTTGAATAGAATTTTACAAACTTAGAGAATCCATTGAAAGTACAAACTTGCTAAGATTATAGAAAAAATGCTTTAAACGCATATTTTCTTTTTGATTATGAAGAGGTTTACTATAGATGTGATGAAATTTTATCTAATAATAGACTTATAGTTAAATACTTGAATGAAAACGTTATATTACCCCTGTTGAACCAGTTGAGTACTGATTTGGGTTTCAAGCATCCGTTTTTATCCATCAGTGTTCCCCACTCGTTATGCACTAAATGCGCCTCTTGTTTGGAGAGTTTCTTGTTCAGCTGGATTAGACATCGATGTTGCGGCATCTCGTCTATACTACGCTGGTAGACCTGTGGTATAAAAGGAACAACTATTAACATGTACTGGTGTGATGTTCAATGAAAACTGACAAAATATGGCATAGCACGAGTAACTATTGTATTCATATGTCTGGTATGTTTTTGAATGCCAGGACATATGATTACATTCACTAAGAATCACGTCGTTTAGATGATATGGCTATCTTCCTGCACAAAGCGCAGAACTCTTAGATACTGTTACTAAACGCTCATTTAGTAATAAAAGAAACATGAATTGAACAGAATGAAGTTATGGCGTCGATTGGCTGCATCTAAACTTTTCCCATTCACAATATCAACATGGTCACATCTTGCATACATAATTAGCAAATCAAAGTGGAAGGATTAAGCTCATTTCGTTTTACATTGTATTTTAGAAATATCATGAAAAGATTGTCGTCTTCTGTAGAGTATTATCAAAATACATCGTGTAAAATCCTTTCAAAGTCCCTTATCAATGTGTATCGAAAGAAAGATTATATATGACAGATCAGTCAGAACAACAATGACTCCAAATATGCGTATCCCGCCTTACATACTAAAAAGGCGAAACCATATTTTTTACTCACATTTTGAAAACGTTCTGTCTGATGAATACAGGGCCTCCCCTGGAATTTATTTTCTTGTCGCAACCATTTTCGCAAATTGGATTGTTATAGAGTCAAATTTA
Source organism: Cerastoderma edule (assembly GCA_947846245.1). Classification (NCBI taxonomy): domain Eukaryota; kingdom Metazoa; phylum Mollusca; class Bivalvia; order Cardiida; family Cardiidae; genus Cerastoderma; species Cerastoderma edule. The sequence continues at coordinate 742,827 of OX401418.1, read as the reverse complement.
AGAAAGTGGAGCCAAACGTTTAGACAATTTTAAATTAAAGGCTTGACGGTAGTTATTAGAAATGAGTAGTAAGAAGCTTTTTGTTCATTATAATGTTTTAAATCTATGTACAGCAGCTCATTACTTTATTTATCTTATCATAAACTACTATTTAATGGGGAAGTCTTTGGCTCTTCCCATGTGCTAATTAAATAGTTTTACAAAAGAAATAATTCGTTGTCAATAAAGAGTTGATGTCAAACTGTATAACACCTGATAACAGACAAGCAAGAATGGTCCCCCATGCTTCATTATTTTGCGTTTTATATAAATGTATTTCAAAGATACTATAAGGGTTGTCTGAAAATATCTCTAAAATGTACAAAAAACATGAAACACATAACTCATATGAATTGAACTGAGCGGATTTTTAAAAAAAAATGAAACAAGCTTTGGAATTGACAGAAACCAATGTCAAAAGGTCTATTTGTTTCTATTTTTTTTTTTTTTTTCAATTGGCAATAAATTGCGAATTCAGTCCGTTTATAAAGGGAATGCATCTCGCCGATTTTGTAGTAAATGCTTCATTGTGATGAACGAGCAACATACCTAAAATAGGTACGTTATTCACCGTCTTTAATTTTCAACACCCGACAGTGTATTCAATATCCGACTTTAGTGAGAGATTCTCATGAGCGATAACCTTGTGTAGATAGCGCTCTCTATATACGTTGACACAAACGTGCAAGTATTGCTAGTCCTATTTACCTAAGTACACCCAGCCTAATAAGTGAAACGATATTCTCTTCTCACATATTCGCATATAGAAAATCCTGACTGATCTGTGTCCAATGATGAATTATATACAAGGGTTCTGTGGGATAAGCATTTTCTATGCTAAGACAAACGCGTTTACAAACTATTACTGGTCATATTACCTTCAGCCCATCAAGCCTAACAGGGCGTATAAGCGGAACCATGTTCTCATACTGATCCTCGGATAGGGTCCGTAATGGCGGTTTCTTGACGCCGGTTTTGTTGTTTGGGATCGTGAACAGTTTCCATTCCGGATTCAGCGAGAAGGCAACACCGGTCAATAAGTTGGCCAATGTTAACGCCGTCTTAAAATAAACAAACATAATATCTAAGGCTAGAATGGTTGGTTAGTAAAAATTTGCAGAAAGTAGACGTCGTATGGTTTGTCCGGAAAAGGTTTCATTTTGGGACTTGTTTCGAAATGGCCGGTTCGTGAGCTGCGATCTAGTTAATTTAATGGTTACCGACTTATATCCGCTAGGCGTCTTACTTAGTTATAGAAGTTTGGTGGTACTTGGTATAATCAGTGAAAAGTGTCTCATAGGCCAAAACTGATTGGCCCTTTCAGAAGGGGTGACACTATAATAAGCAAAACCTTTATGGTCGCCTTATTGTCATGAAAGAAGGACATTGCCGACATTCACTTTATGCTTTTCGTAATCTGTGAATCATGTGGTTTCTGCATGCTGATATGAACATTGGAAGCAATGTCATTCCGTCAACACAATATGTTGTAACTTTTAAGTGACTTTAGGGCGCATCATACACAAGTACAGCTGTAATAGAGTATCAAAGGTATTTCCCCTTCCAGTTCTAAATTTCCTCAATCACTAAACATTAAGCTTTAACACTTAACAAACGTCAAAATTGTGACTGTCCCAAATTTGAAATAGTTTGCAGGCGCCATTACAAAATGTGATGAAATTGAATATGAATCATCTGAATGGGTAGAAAACATAGTGGGAAAAGGAGAACTTGCTCGTAAACAGCAATTTCTCCTTTCCCCAAGGTTTTCTAGAGACGTTTGCAGCAAACTGGTCAAATGTCGTTATTGCCTAGTAATGGGTTAACACACCTTATATTTCTTTTCCTGCCGTTCCCTCGGTGATTTCTGCAGTAATAATCTACTCAGGTACTCGGAGAGGTCAGGTGGAGGCTCGAACCTGGCGCTGGCGCCGAGGCGTTTGTGCTTGTCTGGGTCATCGAACTCGGCCCAGCGGTTGTCAGTCTCGACCTTATCTTCATCGAAACTCATCGTTGACTTGTCTCTCTACAAGCAGTTAGATTTATTAAACAAGAGGTCCTAACCCTTATAATGCTGGGTAATTTTCTTGAAATAGATTTTTGTGTCGTCTGCTTTCAAAGACCTTAAATATCTGCTTAATTTTGATGAAGAAAGATAATCAGAGTAAAAAACAGGTTAGATCAGAGGCCGGTCGCCAATTTTGATCCCTTGTTTTGTCGAAATTGATTATATAGAAAAACAAAATCAACAATACTAAACTCCGGAGTTGTTTTTTATATCTTGATGAATAACAAGTTAGGTGGTTGTATGCATTTTAGACAAGCGGGGAAGTCGAGTGTATTTGGTTGGTTTGAATACTTTCTTGTGTTTCTGTTTATGAACGTATGTGATAAAACATTTTCAAAGAAAAATAGAAAAGTTAGATTTGAAGCATGAAAGAAGGGATAGACAGACGGACATACAGTTCCAAGTTCTGCAGGTCAGTGGTTTATGATAAGAGTGTTGGCATCGTACCAATAAGACCTCTTTCTGTGTCGGGGGTTCGGATCCTGTGACAAGCATGGTCTACAGTCCGAATTTGCATTTATCTACTTTCAAGTTTAGTACTTAGTCTGTAATAACATTTTAATTTAATTATTTAGTTATGAAAGAATGTCCCCAAATTCCTGTCTTGAATATGACTTCTAAAGATCATTATTTTCGATTTACAATTCCATTTTACAGAGGTCAGATGCCCCAGAAGAGCGTCAAGCAAGGAGATGATAGAAACCCTATACGCGTGATTAAAGGTATCATTCTTATAAACCGACATTTTGATGCTCATTATTTTGTCGGATTACTTCGGTCGTTCTCGGTATACAACGGTCGGGGCCGGAACTATTCGCAACAAACCTAATAGTTCCGGTTCCGACCGATGTTTACCGAGAACGTTCGAATTAATCCGACGAAAGAATTACATTATAAAAAGCAGACTATGGGAATTCTACCTTAAACTGTCGTTAATTGACGTCTGATAAGAAGGAATCTGTCCTTTGGATTAACGGGTCATGTTCGGAGTCATGTCTTACAAGTGCTCCTTGAAACTTTGGCGAAAAATCACCGGTCAAACCCGCTTGACTTTTGTAAACAAACTACTTTTTACCACTTATACTTCATGTTTACATACATTCATATAACAACATATTGATATGACAAGTCGTTTAGATTTGAACAGAAACACAAATTGCCCATCCCCACCCCTCCTACCGACAAACAGAAAGAGAAGAAAGATAGTCCACATTACTTATAAAGATATAAACGAACTAAAACAACAATAACCAACTATATGTATCGATTGTAAGCCCAAAAAACTACAATCATTAGTCCACGGCACACGCATTAATTAAAAGGTACGTATGTTTCTGCAGAAATGCTCTCTTACAGGATTCCTACGTATGCATGTATATAAGACTAAATTCAACCAGTAAGGGGGAATGAAATCTAGATGCCAATACATTAAAATCGGTCTGTAATGATTATACTAGAAACTAGGTAGTTCTTCGAGCTTTAAATCCTTTCTCTGTTTCCAGATGTTCTCAACAAACGATTGTAAACATTTACAAATATGACAAACAATTCCATGAACTATTACATAGGCGATTGATCGTCATGGAAATTAACTGTGAAAGTAAACGTATTTGCTCATGATACACGAGATTGATTATTTTTCCTTTTATAACATGTGATTATTTATTCATGCTGCAGGTTTGTTAATGTAACTAACTTACTCTTAGATGTCATTAAGCGGGTTAACTGAGAAACAGTTGAGGGGGTGCCAAACACTAAAAGAAATAATAATACTAAGATATGAAGGTTGCTTATACGCAATTCTGAAGCAAAAAAGGAAACCTTAAGATGCAAAAATGAGTCCTGTTTGAGAATAAAACGAAAGCTTTTTCTTAAAATATACAGAGCAAAGAACACTTTCCAACATCAAACAACAATAGTATCAGATTTATTTTGTGATGTCTTTTATGTTGATTCTAACAGTGCTCTAAGCATAAGGTGGCGATCACTAGATCTGTCCATATTCCTTGTTAATAGGTATTGACTCATTAGTTTAAGAAAACTTCATTGTTAATCCGCAGACTATGTAGTGAAGTATTGACTAATAAAGGAAAGAAACCTCGTACTGAACATAGTTTTGACGGATAAATGAAAAATTCTGATAAATAAAGCATCTCAAATGTACATTACCGTTATTCCTACACTGTTTTACATTTCTCGCCTCGCGAATCAATATTTAAGTTTCCTATTTGTATGAATAACACACGCGTGACACCTTGTTTAATCCGCCATTATACTTTCACCCCTTGTTGTCGATATATAGGGATCGATATTAATATAGAAAGGTTTCTGTTTGAATTAAGTCTTTAATAATCTCCCGAGCCATTCTAACGAGGGACTGTAGCGATTAAAGAAATTCATCGATTCTCGTTTCTATTCATTCGGTCCGATTGTTTACCTGTTTTGAATACCTCAAGCGAATAATACACTAGGCGAAAAAGGTCTAGATTAGATTTTCAGGCTATTTCAAGGGTTCAATACAAGACTATAATAAGTGCTTCATAAACATGAAGCACTTACTATAGTATTGCACTGAACTCTCGATTTCTTCTTTATCAAACATATATATAGCCAGCAATCAAAGGGACGAACTATCTTCACGAAAACATGTATCTTGGACATTCAAGAGAATTCGCAATAAGGTAGCTCGGATTCTCTCGTGATGTTTACATGTGCGGACTCCTTGCTGTTTGAGCGAAATACATCGAACTGTTATTGACAGTAAGAATATAAGAAGTTTCTCAATACATGTGTTAACAAACATTGAATCAGTCATCTACAGCGGATACTTTTAGAACCATTCCCCGCATAATGATCGAATCTGAAATACATTGTATCATTACTATGGCACGGATACTGAGTTAAATGTTATCACGAGACGTTACCAAGAAGGATTAGTAAGGTATTATCAAGGTCTCAAGACTTGTGGATATTGAAAACAAATGATACGAAAATACAAAAATTGTTAACGAACATTGAAACGGAAAGAATGAATTAATAAATTCATATAAATAAAAGAGATACAATTCAAAAAAAATGTTTTATATATAACATGTTCTACCTTATGTGCAAGAAAACACGTTTGGATGTGTTTAATTAGAAATGAGGGCGTGTGTATATTCTTAATTATCAGGCGTCATACTTTAATGACATAACAATTCACTTTTACTGGTCTGTTAAGAAAGTATTTATATGTGTTTCAATCATCGGACAAAACTCTGAATTGGCTTGTGCTAGGGTCATTCTACGGGGGAATTAATGAAATTATTAAATCACTTTCATTTTTATTACCACCATCAAGAATAGCAAAACATGAGAGATAATATGGGAAAGTATAGCGGCAGCAAACTGAATATCAAAATCACAACACATGGTAAACTTAGATCCCACTAAGCCGGGATTAGTTAACCCTTTCCCAAACAATAACGACATTTGACCACTTTGTTGCAGACGACTTTAGAAAACATTGTGTGAAAAAGAGGAAATTGCTCGTAATGAGCAATTTCTCCATTTCCCGTAAGGTTTTCTGCTCTATCTGAAGAATGCTTTTTCAATTTCATCACATTTGGAAATGTCGTCCTCAAACTCTTTCAATTTGGGACAGTCGAAAAATTGTTGTCTGAGAAAGGGTTAAGCTATTGACTGTATAATAGATAGACAACCCTTTATATATTGAAGTTACATCGCCATCAGACAGTTTTAAACTGATATTGGTCAGACATGTATAACTTTGAATAAACATATTTAATCGAATTGTAGACAAATCTGACACATATTGAACAAAACCATTTAACTTTATGATATCGTTTCTGTATAATTCTGAGAAATCTTAGACGTCTGTTTAGAGGAAAGGGAAATACACGTCATGCAAATATGGAGGTGTAATCAGTCGATTGAGTTGTATTTAATTAATGTAGTCCAGCCCTGATAGAAGACTTGCATTTGCATTGGTTGAAGAATGAATTGAAATGTTAATCATGAAAGGAATTGTTATTTCAAAGGCGTCCATTAAGCCACCTTTCCGAGTAAATGTGTCTTATTTTGAATTTACATTCATAAGATGAATATAAATGAACTCTGTTATCAAATCAATAGTGTTTACCTCCCCTTAATGATCAACATTTATATTGAAAAAAAAAAGATACAAATAGACAAAAATAACTGAATTTACAGGGTGGAAAATAGAGATTTCGATCTATGAACATATTATATATTAAAGTTAATCTTTGATTCATATCGGTATTTGTTCAGTTCAATCTTTCGCTTTGTTATTCTTCCTTTTCTCCATTAGAGGTGGACTACCTTAATACTCCTCTGTTTCTCAGTGGTTTAATGGTGCTTTCTTCCTTTTTCTGTAATATCGCGTGGGCTGCTCACTGTACACAACCGACCCACCCTGGATCAAAACCCTTTTTGTGGTAAAATTGCCATTCAAGTTTAAAGAAAAAATACCAACAATCTGCAATTTTAAAACGAAACTAATTCAATTGTTGGATTACTTCGGACTTACTCGTTTCACATCAGTCGTGGTCGGAACTATTCGTATTACACTGGGTAGTTCCGACCAAGAGTGGTGTAAACCGAGAACGACCGAAATAATCCTATGAGAGAATCAGTTTCAAAAGGGCGGATTGTGGATATTCTTCCTTAACACTTATACAATTAAACGGGTTGCACCGAAGAAAGCCATTACAATGCTTAATTTGTTGACTTTGGTTTGACCCAGTGAGGTTAGACATATTAACTGACTATATGTGATTCAGCTTTAGAATTGTATCAAGAAATTAAGGATCTTTTTATGATTGTTAATTAATCCAGAACTTACACAATGTTATTGTAAACAAGTGCTATTCTGGCTTCGAAGAGACTCTCTCAGAGATTTGTGCTTTGCGGGTAATACATATAAATGATTTGATATTCGACATTCTTGTCACCTAAGATCGTTTTCACTTTATTTACTTATAATTTGCTAATGCCACGTGTTCTTGTTAATTATTGCGTGGTAGGCCTTCGCGCCTGTCTGTTCTTCTTGCGGAAAGCCGGTTTATTAACCCTTTCCCAAACAACAAATTTTGGACTGTCCCAAATAGAAAGAATTTGCAGACGAGTTTCAAAATGTGATGAAATTGAAAAATATTCTTCAGATTAGGCAATTTTTCCTTTTCCCACAATGTTTTCTTTATTCGTCTGCAACAAAGTAGTCATATATCGTTATTGTTTGGGAAAGGGTAAATTAACGGAGGAATTTTGCCTAGGCACCTTGCTATCGTCACGTGACAACTTAAATAATTACTGTGCCGGCGAGTAGCAAAGGGAAGCAATCCTGCACGGAATTTACAACATCACATATAGAAAGTGAGTGTATCTTTTATTTTCTTTATTTATATTTATCAAAATTTTGTATATCAAGGCATCGCTGTTTGTTTTCCTCCTCGTTCAACCAATTTTCGATTAAAGCTATCATGCGCTCATTTACACTTAAATTGTGAAAGTTCTAGAATAATTGAAAATAGGCTTAAAAGTACTTTAAATTCCTTTTTACAGAGATATTGAGACTGTAACATGTTCACATGATGCTTTTAAAAGAGTGAATATTATAAGGTTTGTTTACAATTAGCGATATAACGCTGTGAAGTATTTTATCCGTTAGTTTAAACATATTCTATTGCCAATTGAACACATAATACACAGTACACAACACTGGTAAGTAGACATAAGTATCTGGTCATAACGAAAAGCTGGCCACTACATCTTGAACGGAAATTGAGGAAATCGGATTTTTCTTACCAGCCTCTGGCGATATTTTGATAAGTTCAAATTAATTAATAAAAAAATCTGTTAGAATAATGACCGATACACTTTCAAGAACCAAATAAAAATTATTCCAACTTTATATATATTTCATTACGAATTTACTTTTAATAATATCGTAACATGTAGGTATATTCTAGCCTATTAATGTAAGATGTTCAAAATGGCGGACGTCGCGAGTTCGGTGCCGCGAAGGGCCTTACACCCACGACGGGGCGAAGTTCCACGATCACGAGGACCTGGGCACCGAGACCGCGAACCCAGCGCGCCTCCCTAAGACCACATTTTCCGCTCCACGCGAGGGCAGAGGGTATTCGGTGCTGGCCTATTTCCTGCCTCACTCGCCGTTATTGATTGTTTCAATGCAGTCCTGCAATTCACATAAATTTTCGCCGCTACCTGCGCTCTTCATCGATACACGAGCTCTTACCACCAAACTTGTTTTGTTCAGATTTCTCTCTACTCCTCCCTACCCCAGGGAATATAGCGATCTTTTAGGCGATCACCGGGTCCAATCCGACAGGCTCATTCTCATGGGCGATCGGTAGTAGCGACGGGCGGTGTGTATAAAATGCAGGGTTCTCGCAAAGTGTTAATCTGTCATTCCTTCCGGTGTCCAGACAAATGAAGGCACATGCTCTATTCCTGCAGGGGGGGGTGTCGTATAACATGCTTTACAATAGTGGTGTAGAGTACATGTAATCAACTTCAAAAGCAAACTTTGGCTTACATTTTGAAACCACCCTCTTTCTACCGTATTGTACACTTAAGTCGGCTTCTACATAAGGGTAGCATGATGAGCCTTTAAACTAGACCAACCGACGAACGTGTACTGTTGCTTTGCCACGTTCGACCAGAAGATATTCCCCTAACCAACCCCGCCCGCCTTGCACCCAAATAATGCTTTATTACCCAGAACCATGTTGTGCAGACACTGCATCGCTCGAGGCGAAAAACTATTATTAAAAGAGAATCCAGTTATCATAAACAAGCAACACCAACTTTCGCCATAAAGTTTCCCAAGGACATTTAAGACTTTTGTAAATCACTACATTGCCTTCGCATAATGAGACACATTTTAGACTGTTCCACAGACTGATTCATTCCGGGTGTTTAGCCAAGAGCCTAGCATAAGGTCCTTAAGGAAACAAACCCTTGCTAATATGCGGTCCACACCTTACGCATGTATAAAGTTGCCAGAAGTAGCCTTTGTATGCCTTTATAGACACTACATAGGTATGTGTGTTGTTGGTTTCCGAGTTGTGTCACAAACGAAAATACAAAGTCATCTCCGTAGAGTACCCATACTTCACAGAAGGTTCGGTACATTGTCCAATACAACCTCATGGTAATGGTAAAGCCTATTATTACACTTATTATTACACCGAAACAATTATTCGAACACACCTTTCTCTGTGGTTTTATCAATGTTTCATATGATCGCATTTTACGTATTGAGATCGGACCTGAGCATTTATAACCTCTGTTCCTCTCTTGATTTTGCAACTTCTACGAAATTATCTAAGTATATCGAAGGATAGATCGGTATATTACGAGGAAAAGTCTTTATATATGGTGCACTTTAAGATCGGTAATTAATCTATTTAGTTCTTTGTGGCCGATGTCAAGCCAAAATCTTTACAAAACTATCAAAACGTTTAATCGAAAGTCTGATCAGAATATAAATGATTCTCGTAACTCAAGGGGTGTCGGTAAAATAAAACTTCAGTTTCAACAAACGTTTACGATAAAAGCGTGGGGGGAGTTTGGAGCTTGTGGTCGATGAGTGAAATCTATGATCACAGTCAAATCGCACATAATTCACAATGCTTGTTATGACGATAAGCTGAAACCGTTTTATTCTCAAATGAGCTCCCTCAGTACACACAAGAGAAAACTATGATAAGAATGGTACCCCGCGACTTTAAGGTCCAAAACGACGAAAGAGCCATTCGAACCCTGCTCAAGCTTAAATCACAAGGCAACTATATTGATCAAAATACAGGTCATATGTTGTGTAAGCATGAGAGTAAGGGGTGGCGGTAGGACCAATATGTACCAAATATATAAGCTCTAGACATTAGTACTTGTGATATTGACTCACACACATGAATTTTCAGGGAATCGGCGATTTTCCAGCATGAATAAGTCATGGAATCATCACTCACACTAATATTCAAATTATCCCAGTGATAGAAACGGGACCCGTCATAACCCTCCAAACACATGGAATGTGTCATGCTGGTGTTTCCTCTCTTATTTTTTCTGCAAATTCATTTTCGTTTCTTAAAAAACAGGATCTTCCTTATAACACCCAACTGTAAACATATACACCCTGAGTATCTCTAGCTGTACTAAGAAATAATGACTTCGGTAAAGTTGGATAGGGCGTCTTGGTCTAATTCGTTTTAGGGACAAATCAATGTCAAATGAATGTTTTTCCATTGCCAGTATGCCTTTGTCTTCTTTAGTTTCAATTAAAAATAAGAATAGATTAAAATTCAAATCATGAAAAAAGAATGTCAGACAAATGGCTTTCTTGACGCTACTACCGATGACGTACTGTTATAAATGTTATCTGGGTGAGTAGAATGTACCAAGTCCGGGACTCGAACCCATGAACACTACAAGCTGGGTAACTGCTCTACCAACAGAGCAATTGGTCCCCATACACGCACATTTCTTCGTTGTTTACCTTAAAACCTGACACAATAATGATGTATAAAGATACGTTTAATATATGACAAGAGCAGTCCATTAGACAGCGTGCTCGACTGTTCGATAATGTCAGAGAGGGAAAAAGGTCAATGAAGAATTTGTTTCTGAAGTATGAAAATGTACAAAAACCGTAACCAATATTTTCCCAGTATTGGAGTTATTAAAAATTGCTTCAAATCAATAGCAGACAGCTTTTACTATGACACTTTGTCCATATGTGAAATTCCAATGCATCCCCTATAACGTTAGTAGTTTGAGAGAAACAAACTTGCATTTAAAACTATGGCCAAGGTTGTCTGATTACATCAAAGGCAATATTTTACTCAAAGTCAGGGTTGAGGGGTTTTGTCAGTGACATTGGATTACGATTCCAACACATTTGTTAAGTTTTAATTTGATCACTGCATTAGTTTTTGAGAAAAAAACTTGATTTTAAACACTTGAAACCAAAGTTTTTTCTAAGTACAAAAGGTGCCATAATGTGCTTAAAATCAAAATAAGAGCTATAGAAACTGGTCAGGTACCTAAAGAAAAGTCCCTGAACACAGATCTGAAGTTTCAACCCATTTCATACAATAGTAATTAAGATACAAACTTGCTTAGGATAACTTAACCAAGGTGTAACGTCGACACACGGGTGAGTAGTATAGCTCGCCTCTTCTTTCAAAAGTCGAGCAAAAAGTAGAATGGGAACAGAACAGATAGTGTCCAAATTTCTATCTTATGTACGGTTCGTGCCAAACAGCGACTACTTTATCAACTGAAATTGAATAAGTTTAGTGATGACAATTGAAAACATTCACTCCAGCGATGGACATTAGCATTAAGAAAGAAAGAAAACGCACATTTGCTATGTTTCCTTTCCCGTTCCCGATTCCATTCCAAGGGAAGGGACTATATTAACACTCATCTTGATTCTTTCCCTCGTCGATGTATTATGCAGCAGCCAACACTAACCTCTTCTAAAACTCATGTGTCTACATATAATATACCGAATTGAAATGAAATGTCAATATGCAGCTCTTACAGGGTAAACGTTACGTTACGTAGATGTCCTCAACGTTGTTTAACGGGGTTTAGTGTTTAACCTACATTTTCATCCAATGAGAATGCGTCAATTTGAATTTTTTTGTTGGTTTATTTTCCATAAACTACTATTCGAGCGGTCTATCTGGGCTCTATGAGACTTTAGTGTTTAACCTACATTTTCATCCAATGAGAATGCGTCAATTTGAATTTTTTTGTTGGTTTATTTTCCATAAACTACTATTCGAGTGTTCTATCTGGGCTCTATGAGACTATTACTCTGGTATCACGCATGCGCATAAATGTGTAGTTTTAGGCTCCACCTCCAAATCAATGACACGTGTAAGCCTAGCCTACGGTAGCGATTGAAAGATCGCTGTGACGTCGCGGGGGAGAAATAAACACAGAAATAAATAAAAAGGAATTACAATTAACTGGGTATCCTAACATCGTTGAGAAAAAAAGAAACTGAACTATATTAACCTTTTACCCCATTAGGAATAATGTGACGGGTACAAATTGAAAGCATCAACAGACAAAAGAAGACAATTTCTTCTTTTGTCACAAGGGCTTCTCAAGTTTTCTGCTGTAGGTGAGGAATAAATTATGGAGTAACGGGTTAAACTCAAAACTACATTGCAATCTACATCACTGGGTAGTACAGTTTTCTTCTTCCAAATATGGTATGGCAGATTCTTGGCATGCAATTGACAGCCGCGGAAGGCGTGGTTTATGTCGAATTTCAAAATACTGAGCAGCAGTTTTATGCTATTCGCAGATCATACCCGTAGAGGCGTGGTTTGCCAGCGTCAAATAGAGCGCTCTATGGAAATGTAGGTTAAACACTAAATTGTTTAGAGGCTATATAGTGAAATTTAAACGACATAGAAACCCCGTCAGTCGCTATCGCTCCTTCCTTGGGGTTTCTATATCGTTTAAATTTCACTATCTAGCCTCTAACCTATATATTACTCTGGTATCACGCATGCGCATAAATGTGTAGTTTTAGGCTCTACCTCCAAATCAATGACACATGTAAGCCTACCCTACGGTAGCGATGGAAAGATCGCTGTGACGTCGCGGGGAGAAATAAACACAGAAATAAATAAAAAGGAATTACAATTAACTGGGTTATAGGGTTTAATCCTTTATCCTAACATCGTTGTGAAAAAAAGAAACTGAACTATATTAACCTTTTCCCCATTAGGAATAATGTGACGGGTACAAATTGAAAGCATCAACAGACAACACATATATACATTATGAAAAATCACAGTTTCTCTTTGAAATTGAAAAGAAAATATTGTGACAAAAGGAGAAATGACTCAATTTCTTCTTTTGTCACAAGGGCTTCTCAACTTTTCTGCTGTAGGTGAATACAAATTATGGAGTAACGGGTTAAACTCAATCACTGATAAACAAAACTTGAACATAAACTGAATGCTATCAAGTTGATAATATGTGACGTAAAAAAAATTACATTGCAATCTACATCACTGGGTAGTGCAGTTTTCTTCTTCCAAATATGGTATGGCAGATTCTTGGCATGAAATTGACAGCCGCGGAAGGCGTGGTTTATGTCGAATTTAAAATACTGAGCAGCAGTTTTATGCCATTCGCCGATCATACTCGTAGAGCGTGGTTTGCCAGCGTCATATAGAGCGCTCTATGGAAATGTAGGTTAAACACTAAATTATTTAGAGGCTAGATAGTGAAATTTAAACGACATAGAAACCCCGTCAGTCGCTATCGCTCCTTTCTTGGGGTTTCTATATCGTTTAAATTTCACTATCTAGCCTCTAACCTATATTTAGTGTTTAACCTACATTTTCATCCAATGAGAATGCGTCAATTTGAATTTTTTTGTTGGTTTATTTTCCATAAACTACTATTCGAGCGTTCTATCTGGGCTCTATGAGACTATTACTCTGGTATCACGCATGCGCATAAATGTGTAGTTTTAGGCTCCACCTCCAAATCAATGACACATGTAAGCCTACCCTACGGTAGCGATGGAAAGATCGCTGTGACGTCGCGGGGAGAAATAAACACAGAAATAAATAAAAAGGAATTACAATTAACTGGGTTATAGGGTTTAATCCTTTATCCTAACATCGTTGTGAAAAAAAGAAACTGAACTCTATTAACCTTTTTCCCCATTAGGAATAATGTGACGGGTACAAATTGAAAGCATCAACAGACAACACATATATACATTATGAAAAATCACAGTTTCTCTTTGAAATTGAAAAGAAAATATTGTGACAAAAGGAGAAATGGCTCAATTTCTTCTTTTGTCACAAGGGCTTCTCAACTTTTCTGCTGTAGGTGAATACAAATTATGGAGTAACGGGTTAAACTCAATCACTGATAAACAAAACTTGAACATAAACTGAATGCTATTAAGTTGATAATATGTGACGTAAAAAAAATTACATTGCAATCTACATCACTGGGTAGTGCAGTTTTATTCTTCCAAATATGGTATGGCAGATTCTTGGCATGAAATTGACAGCCGCGGAAGGCGTGGTCTATGTCGAATTTCAAAATGCTGAGCAGCAGTTTTATGCCATTCGCCGATCATACTCGTAGAGGCGTGGATTGCCAGCGTCAAATAGAGCGCTCTATGGAAATGTAGGTAAAAGACTAAATTATTTAGAGGCTAGATAGTGAAATTTAAACGACATAGAAACCCCGTCAGTCGCTATCGCTCCTTCCTTGGGGTTTCTATATCGTTTAAATTTCACTATCTAGCCTCTAACCTATATGTAGCGAGCCGAGTAATTGAACCTCTCAAGGACACAATCACACCCGATCAGTGACAAACACTGTCGTACACTGAGCAGTTGTGTTGTCTATTATATATACACCAGCATGTTCTCTCAAACAATGCATTAGGTTCCTTATTTGCATAAACGTTCAAGGAACGTTACAGGGGTATTATTTCAGCCAAGAAGCTTTTAATGTCGTCTGCTACGAAAAGCATATTGTGGTAAACGATACTTTACAATAAAGCCCTTTTAGAAGTTACGTTGTAACATACGTCATATTTGTCTATTTTGCACCAAGATCAACTGGCCTATGTGTAGTTTATTTTTGCAATATCTATAAGGCATTGACGATAACAAATGATGACTTGTTACGTCTATTTATACGAGTTAGCTCCCGTTTATTGTAATTAAACTGACTATTTATGGGAAAAGTTGAATATATGTAGATCTATAAAGAAAATACGTCTTCGCGGGATCGATTTATTACACCGAGTCGTTGGGCAAGAGCTTTTCCCTTGAAAATTACAGGTAGACTTCACAGAAAACATGAATAGCTGTATAGGCGCCGTAGAACAACCATAGGTCTAGATACGAAGTGTATTCCCCAAGCTAACTTGTTTTATGCTTCTCTAAACAATATAGAATTAATCATTGGTATTGTCTTGGTTAGACGATTCTAAAGAGTACCAACAAAGTAGGATTGATATATCTATTTTTGAAAAACTGTTGTTAAAAGAACCAAATAAGCCCCCTTTATATGTGGTAATAATAGACCTGCTGCGAAAGGGTATTGATTTCCCTATTTTTGATAGGCAAGACTCATTATGGAGATGAAATATACAAAACACTTGGATAGGTGCACTGACAGTCGTAATATGACTAAAATACCGTTAAAAACGGTATAAAATTCACATGTAAAGACCCATCTTATACTAAGTGAAGTGCGTAAATTCTTAGGATCGCAAAATAAAATGGTAAAATCGAACGTAGTGGCCTACAAGCAAAGTAAACATACTCGTTAAGCATTTTTTTCTTTAATTCCGATAATTGCAGGCAAATGATATAACTGTTCTGTCGTGAATCACTGTCCAATTCCCTATTGGGTACCCCAATATATATAAATGTCGTTTCTACAGAGCTAAAAAGCTGTATCTCGTTCATTGAAATAAACGAGTTACAGCTGTCTTAAGTTTGACAGTGCCATAACAGTATTTGGCTCGCTTTTCATGTTTATTTCGTGCATGTACCACGTGCTTCCGGTAAAAATCTTTCTTTCTCTCCTGCACATGGTCCGTTGAACCCCATGGTTTTGTCGGTAACCTAATTTTCGCGTAAATATCTAACTATGGGCGTCCAAAGGCATTGGTTCACTTTGATTCTTGTTCGTTAAGTTGTTAGAAATCATTGACATCCGATTTAAATAGAGATTGCCCCGTCCATTAAAGAGAAAATGTGAGTTTTATTTCGAATTGAGACGCGATTGAATTTTGTTTAGGTAATGGCGGCTGTTCCTGCATTGAACTCATAACAGACGACCCGATTCAACCAGTCGGTGAGTAACTGATTTCAATTAGGTTTGATGTCCTTTCAACAGTTTCCAGTGTGTAGCCCTAGTTTTTTAACGATTTGTTTGCAATCTAGAGCGCCGTTTGTGCCGAAATAAGTTTTGTGGCTGGATTTACCTTGTAGACATTCAAGTCCTTATACATATAGATCTTAACTGTCGCCAGGTTATTCTGTCATTTCTGTCGACCATGTAACCTTAACTATCTATTGTATTTAGACAAAATTTTGGACATTTTTAACTTGTATGATTGGAAGGTTTTGGGTTTAGATTCGCCTTTCTCCCAAAGTATCAGAGCTATTGCTTTCAAACTCCATGATCTTTATACTCATAACATACACGATATTTGTTGACCATGTTACATAGCTTTGTATTTTATTTACACAGTAGTGTTGGCCCCTTTATAACACATAAATTTGGAAATTATTGTGTTTTTGGTCATCTTATTCTAGGACCAAAGCTATTTCATTTAACTTTTGACTAATAAATCATTATAAGGAGACAGTGTATATCAAATAACACAACATTTTATGCATTCAGAAAGGGTTATGGCCCTTTTAAATATCAACCATTTTGTAAAATGTAAAGTTCCTTTTCACTATAAGTATAAGGCCATTGCTTTTAAACTTCATACTCTTACTTTGTTTCACAAAAAAGGTTATGTAGGCTAAGTTACATAAATATGGAGTGCATTTAAACATAATTTTAGTCCATTATAACTTAAAATGTGAATTTTATTGTTTTTTATTTCATAAACTTTATGTAGTGTCTAGATTTTATTTCAAAAATATTATTACTTGTATACATTTTTAATGGGATTGATCACATCCATGTTGTCAAAATTGAACTAGGTCAATTTCATTGCTCTGGTTTACTTTAAAACAGAGTGTTAGGCTCTTTTTTAAACTAAGTATAAATGGTTGATTTTAATTTCCATCCACATCCAAAATATCTTTAGATATAGCTTTTAAAGGTCATTAAATTGTACATTCCCAAAGAAATTCGATCTATAAGATATACAATTTTCCTTTCTGGTAATCTGTTAAGTAATACTATATGAGGGAATGAGTAAACTTACTTCATCATCCCCCACTTAACAGCATCCTGTGTACAGGTATAGCATAGTACTGGTAAGAGAGCTGTACTTTAACCAAAATAGTGTTGACACAGCATTAGTTCCTATATAAACAAAATCTGCTGTAGAAGAATTAAGAAACCAATCTTCTAAAATGATAAATTGCCCCAACTGAGTTTTATCCTTTTGCCTCAATGGTTTATATACAATAGCACTATACTTCACTTTTCTTTTGCCATTTTCTTTTTCGTCTGCATATACTTTCATAATGGACGGTTCACTAAATCGAGAGACTTGGAGCCATGATGTGAAGAGAAGTATTTTCCATATCACTATCAGGAGGAATTTCAACTCCCCATAACACCTACCATATCCCAGGTTGATGATGGCCATCATGAAGGCACAAGAGGTCCAACAGGTTTTGTAAGTCAAAGGGAACTGTGAGTTATAACTTTTCAATTTGAATTATACTGAAACTCTGAAAATCAGCTTTAAGGGACTCTCATTGAATTTTACTGAAATCAATTCCATTTGATCACTTCCTTTGTTATCCAGTAATTCATCATTTGAACAACACTGTTTTCTATATGGTTTTAGCTTGCAATCTAGTTTTCTAGGTGTAAGATTGCAATCAATTTGGAGCAGTCATAGATTTCAAATTTTAATTCAAAATTTATATCAAATCACTAAATTCTATTCAATGAATCTTTAACTCAGCCTCACAACAGATGACTGATATGATGCTTTTCTAAGTTTCAGTGCTGTTTAACTCTCTACCAAATATTCATGAGATTTTATGATCCTGCTGTTGACATCTTTTGAAATTACTGTGTGAAGAATAAAGCAATTTTTCCTTGTCATGATTATTTATGTCCAACCACAAATATATGTCGAGGGTTCAACGCAATACTATAGTAAGTGGTTCACAAACATGAAGCACTTACTATAGTATTGCATTGAACCCTTGATTTGTGATATTGCTATTAATTGTCTTCTGCAAACCCTTCAATTCTGGATGATCAAAAAAATTTGTTTGGTAGAGAGTTAAATCTCCATGAACTGTTGATAACCATTTGCATAAATCATTCAGACACATACCTTTTTTGAAAACATTGTGACAAAGTTAACGACTTTTGAAAAGCTTCACTAAATTTACTCCCTATGTTGGAGGCTCAATGCAAGAATGTACAGTCAGCGGTAATGTCTTACTAGTCTTGCATTGAATCTTTGCTATTTATAGTAGATTTTAAATGTTATAGATTTTCTTCAACAGAACTGTTTCCATTTTTCATAATGGCATCTGCTTTTAGTTAAGAAGGTTGTTTGCAGTTCATAAAGTGATTAATAATTTTCATTTTGAAACTGCCTATTTTTAGTTTTGTTTTATTGTTCTGTTTTTCAAGATTTCATTGCAATGCTTGTAGTTGTTTCTTTGCAAATAACCTCTTTCAACTGCATTCTCCAATCTGCTTTCATCAAAAATTCCCTAACATGTTCTCCAATCTGTTCCTTCAGCGTTGACGATATTGAGTCTAACTGTTCCCCCACTTGCTTCTTAAAATTGTCCAAGTTTTCATATAATTCTTTTGCCACAATTTCTACCTTCTCCTCCACAGCTTTCTGGGCATCGTGTCTAATCTCCTCTGCAACTCCACAAAGGCGATGTTCCAGGTCAGTGGTTAAGCTTTTCTTTAACTCGTCGGTTCCACTTTTAAATGTACTCTTTATGCTCTCCACTTGCTCCTCCAATATAACGGTCATATTCTCGCACATATCCTCCTGATCGTCCATGATGAACTGTTAAAGAGAATAAAACATGTAAACTAACCATAAGTACGGAAACAGTAAATTTTTCCAAACACCCTGTTTTCAAAAGTCTCAAACTCTAACCATTACCCTAACATACTGTAATAACTATATTATGGCGAGAACGGACGGACGCACGGACATATTGGTCTCACGAAAATCTTCCTCGATCTCTTAATACTCATGTGAGCTAAAGTCATTGCAGTACAAATTAGTTAAACACCATCTAACATGTAAGCGGATGTATCGTATTGAACAAATCTAAGAAACAAGAGGGCCATTGGCCCTGAAGTGCTCACCTGAAACCATTACTTTGAGACCCAACATGACTAAATGTCAACTTTTACCACTACTGACCCAGTTTCAAACTAGATCAAGATTTCATTAAGAACACATTCTGAGCAACTATCATGAAGATTGACCTGTAAATATAGCCTCTAGACAATGTTAGGAGAAGCGACATATACAAATACAACGTATTGTTCTTACCGTGAATGGTGTTCTTATATATTGTCTGCTTAATTAAATATGTCTATCTTTATTGTACAGAGTGACACTTAAACCTTCAACCCTAAACATTCAAGCCCAAACCTTCAACCTCAAACCTTCAACCCAAACCTTCTACCTCAAACGTTCAACCCCAAACCTTCAACCTCAAACATTCAACCCCGAACCTTCAACCCAAAACCTTCACCCCAAACATTCAACCTCAAACCTTCGACTTCAAACATTTAACCCCAAACATTCAACTTTAAACCTTAAACCTTAAACCTTCGACCTCAAACCTTAAACCTCCAACCTCCAACCCAAACCTTGAAACCTCAAACATTCAACCCGAAGCTTCAACCTTAAACCTTCGACCTTCAACCTTCAACCCAAAACCTTCGACCCCAAATCTCCAACCACAATCTTCAATCCAAACCATCAACATAAAACATCAACCCCAAACCTTCAATCTCAACCATTGAACGCCAAACCTTTGAACTTAAACCTTTAACCTTCAACCCCAAACCTTAAACCCCATACCTTTAACCTCAAACATTCAACCCAAAACCTTCAACTTTTAACCTTAAACCTTCGACCCCAAACCTTCAACCTCAAACCTTCAACCCAAACCTTCAACCTCAAACATTCAACCCCAAACCTTCAACCTTAAACCTTTAACATTCAATCCCAAACCTTCAACCCCAAACCTTCAACCTTAAACCTTCAACCTCAAACCTTCAACCTCAAACATTCAAACCAAAACCTTCAACCTTTAACCTTAAACCTTCGACCCCAAACCTTCAACCCAAACCTTCAACCTCAAACATTCAACCCCAAACCTTCAACCGTTAACCTTAAACCTTCAACCCCATACCTTCAACCTTAAACCTTCAACCCAAACCTTCAACCCCAAACCCTCAGGTAGCATGCAACAGTTCCCTACAGAAATATGCGAATTGACCATGGCCAAAAATAGAAATAGTGGGAAAGGGTAAGATTCAACTTCATATTTGAAGGCAATGGCACCTGAGGTATCCTCAAAAAGCATGATATTGTAAAAAGATGCAATTTAGCTAGTTCGAAACTAAAAGGTCACGACCTTTGGCCTCCATGCTCAATGTTTATTCCCAGGAATGTCAATGTGGAGTGAAAACGGTAAATGTTGGTAAGTTTACAGTGAAATTGCTATAGGGCTTACACTTTAAAATATTGTGAAAAAGGTAGCAGGTCTGCAGGTACTGTTGGATGCACTCACGGATTGCATGATGTTTTGCGTGCAAGAATAGCAGCATACGAATGGTGGGCCATCCTTCACGGTTTTACGTATGCGACCTTTTGGTTGACGGCTAAAATGATTGATTTCATATTGGTTTTCGCGGTCAAATCATTTTCCGCAATATCATGCAAAGTACAATAAATGCTATTGTGATTGTCATTTTTTTACTCTTTTCTTGTAGCACTAGATCCCATAAATACAACAAAATGGTTCCTGTCGTTTCAGATAGACTGTGAAGGGTGAAATTTGGTTTAAAGAGGATTGGGTGTCCGACAGCAGACGATTCGACACCATAAACCGTGTGCTGCTACCTCAACCTTCAACCTCAAACTTTCAACATTAAACCTTCAACCCCAAACATTCAACCACAAACCTTTACCCTTAAACCTTCAACCTCAAACATTCAACCCAAAACCTTCAACCTTAAACCTTAAACCTTCAACCCAAACCTTCAACCCCAAACCTTCAACCTTCAACCTCAAACCTTCAACCCCAAACCTTCAACCTCAAACCTTCAACTTTCATGACACAGGAGTTATAAAGCTTGAGGAAGGTCAAATCAAAGTCGAACTCAACAATTACCAAATTGATTTGGTAAATTATATACACGGGAAAGGTTGGAATTGGTCATTGAGCATCGCTTCTGATTCTTAGTCGGATAGTAACCAGTCAGAAGCAGGAAAGATTGAATACAAGTTGACCAGAACATGCTCTAAGTTCTAAAAGTCATAACAGAGGAGTTTTTAAAATATATATATTGGTAAAATGACACTTACTTGAGAATTAAGCCAAAGTTTAATTATACACAAACGTCTATAGCACTATTACAGTGATTTTTTTCTTAATTAAATCAATGGGTTTTTTTTTACTAAAACTTAAAAATCAATGGGTTTTTCTATAGAAAAATGATTAAAATGAATGAAAGTAATGAGTTTTTTGGAAATTCTATGAGATTTTTTGTCCCAAAAATTATCACTGCACTAAATCTTTAACACTGTCACAAAGAAGTAAAGCGTCTGCACTTCTCAACGTTCCAAACGATACTGGACGACTGAAGATAAAACACGCCTGTTGCAGTCTAATTTTTGAGAGCAAGTTTGATTGCGGTTCTCGCAACGGCACTGTATTAGAGAGTCACAGCCGGGAATCAAAATTCGGCAGAAATTAAATGAAGACAGTGATCGACCTACCTCATCGATACATAAATCTATATAAATAATTCAGTCGTCAAATTGATTTACCTAAAATTAATATAGTTCAACATAATTTTCTGAAATTCCCCAACCACATTTAAGACGCTTTCATCTATCTTTTTACATAGTTTGCCATGATTCTCATAGTAAACATTCGTTTTTAACACTGCACGGCCAATTATCCTACGCGGATACAGATTGGTTTTGTCCGTAAAATCTGCATTTGTTCGCTAGATATTTCTGAAATTTCTCCATTACGTTTTGGACGTAATCATCTATTTTTCTGCAGAGTTTGATGGTGTTTCAAGGCATTTCTAACAAACTCTAAGACCAGACAGGCATACTAACGTGTAGCTCTACTCTTTCCGAATGTATCAAAACCATCGTAAGGGTTCGGAGCAGTGTATTGTGCGAGTACTAGAATCGGCCAAGTGTGGTTTTGACCAGAGAAAACAGGCTTTGTATCCCTTTTTAGAACTGAAGTCGTAAGCTAATCTTCACAACGAGGTTTCCTTTTAGGATTCATGTGTGTGTCCGAATGCAGCTTGGCAAATCCTACAAATTGACACCAAATTCATGAAAATCCGACGTATATTAAGAGTTTTATGAACAATTTCTTTGTCATTAAAATTCAGTTGGCCGGCAGATGAATCCTGGTTGATTCTGTTAGACTTACGCGACTTTCGTGGCGTTTTTAAGACATTTCTAGTAAACTCTTAGACCAAACAGGCATACTAACTTGTAGCTCTACTCTGATCGAATGTATCAAAACCATCGTAACGGTTCGGAGCAGTGTATTGAGCGAGTACTAGACCGGCGGCCAAGTGTGGTTTTGACCAGAGAAAACAGGCTTTGTATCCCTTTTTAGAACTGAAGTCGTAGCCTAATCTTCACAACGTGGTTTCGTTTAAGGATTCATGTGTGTGTCGGAATGAATGCAGCTTGTCAAATCCTACAAATTGACACCAAATTTATGAAAATCCGACGTATATTAAGAGTTTTATGAACAATTTCTATGTCATTAAAATTCAGTTGGCCGGCAGATGAATCCTGGTTGATTCCGTTAGACTTACGCGACTTTCGTGGCGTTTTTAAGACATTTCTAGTAAACTCTTAGACCAAACAGGCATACTAACTTGTAGCTCTACTCTGATCGAATGTATCTATACCATTGTGACGTTTCGGGCAGGGCAGTGTATTGAGCGAGTACTGGACCGGCGGCCACGGTTTGGGTTAGGGTAGATGTCAACAGAATTATTCGCAGAAAGAGAAAGAAGGGTTAGCAATTGCGTTTGGTGTGAAGAAATTTCATCAATACATCTTCGGACGAAGAGTGATTGTTGAAAGTGATCATAGGCAACTTCAAAGCATTTTGAGAAAACCAATACACCAAGCACCGCCAAGATTACACAGATTTCTTCTCTCACTGCAGTCATATAAACTAGATGTTACCTACAAGCCTGGGAAAACACTTATTGTTGCTGACACATTGAGTAGATCATTTTTGAAAGAGTCAAAGGAAGAATTGGTTCCCGACATAGCTGTCAACGAAATCAATTTAGTTCAGTATCTTCCTATTACACCATATAGGTATAAAGAATTGCAAAAATGCACGAAAGATGACACAACACTTCAAGAATTAAGGACGATTATTGAAGTAGGTTGGCCAGACAAAATGTCAGACTGTTCACAGAAAGTTAGGCAGTACTGGAATGTGAGGGATGAACTTTTGTGTATTGACGGAATTTTGTTTAAAAGTCACAAAATAGTTATTCCGGAATCGATGCGTACATACATGCTTAATATCAGTCACAGATCTCATCTAGGAATAGTGAAATGTAAGAGTTAAGCAAGAGATGTTGTATTTTGGCCGAGTATGTCCAAGGACATTGAGACATTAATTGCAAAATGTGAAATTTGTGCAAAAAACTCGCGTGCAAATACTCGTGAACCGCTGATGGAAACTGAAATGCCAGACAGACCATGGTCGATTATATCAAGTGATGTTTTTTAATTGAATGGTCACAATTACTTATTAACAGTGGATCATTACTCAAAATGGCCGGAAATGTCGCACATGAATAATTTGAAATCAAGTACAAAAATCAGTTTTCTGAAAGGACAATTTGCGAGATACGAAATTCCACAGAAACTGATAACTGACAATGGTACAAATTTTGCGAGTGAAGATTTCAAAAGATTCGTACAAGATTTCAATTTTGTACATGTGACTACAAGTCCGCATTATCCTCGTTCAAACGGACGGATGTAGCGAACAGTGCAAACTGTGAAAAGGATGATGAAAAAAGCAAAGGATCCATACAAAGCTCTTATGGATTACAAGAATGCGCAAATCGAAGGTATTAATATGTCACCGTCACAATTGTTTTTAGGCAGAAAACTTATGACAGACATACCTTGTACATCAAATCAATTAAAGGTGAAGGGAAAATTTTCAAACATCATGAAAAGAGTAAAACAAAGAAAACTAAAACAGAAGATCTATCATGATAAACATGCAAGCTCAGAACTCAAATCTTTCAAACCTGGAGATAAGATAGTTTTCCGTCATGTGAATAAATGGATTCCTGGACAAGTTTTATCCAAATATGATACTCCGCGTTCATACAATATTGAGTCAAACTCTGGTGCTCAATATAGAAGAAACAGACATCTGAAACCAACTAAGATCAGCGTTGACAAACCGTTGGTGAATGATCAACCGATAATTGAATCAAATCAATCCAGAGATCAAATAGACAACCAACTACCCAACAACCAACTACCAACAGATAAGGGTGAATACCGTTCAAGATCGGGAAGATTGGTGAAACCACCAGATAGGTTTGGTGATTTTGTGAAGTGTATGGTTCATAGTAATAAACATATAATCAGTGTATTCATATAATCAGTGTGATTGTGTATAATTGGATTTAATAATCAGTACAATAAAAGTATTCCGTTTAAAGAAAAGTGTTAAGAAAATCAGTTATTCATATTGACTATGCTGGATTTACACTGTGCTGTTTACTAAGATGTAGTGTACGGTAATCAACGAAATTACTGATTAATTGCCTAAAATTCCAAAGTATCACTATTTCATTTCAATTTGAGCAGAGGGCTGATTAGAAACACTAGGACTTCATGATAACTCCATTGTTTTATAGTATTCTGTCAGATAAAGAGTCACTAGCAATTTAATCTGTAACCTAGAGACATTAAACCAACGACCTAAGGTTAACTACCTCATAAACACTAGAGAGACGCTATCCAGATGTTTACACTCCGTCAGAATCCTGCTGGACATTACTATCAATTCCTGAGTGTCAGATAAGAATTTCATTCATGATTTTTGTATATGAATTTCATTCATTTTTAAAGATTTAATTCAACTTCAATATTGAATTTGAATTTGAAGGGAAGGATGTGATGTATTCTAATAAACATGTGCACAGAGCATTTATACTATTGTCTTATAGGTTGATATATACAATTATAGCTCTTTATAATACCATACCTGTATACTTGTAGAGGAGTCTGAGAGTAGATGCGAAACAATAAGCATAGAATTTAGACACTGGTATTGAGTTATTATATTCCGCCCACTAAATACTTGACAATAGCCCTTTTTTATTGCAAAGTTGGGTCATTTTGACCAAATTCGAACCTCCGCTGACTTGGAGCCAATGCTCGGATCTGGCTGATTTTAGGGCAGTTGTCTTAAGATGAGTATTATCTTCAAGGATAATGTTTATCATTATTTATAACATATATACAATCTTAGAAATATTGCGCCGCAGGTACCTGGAAAATCCACTTTTGAACCTCTCATTTCTACGTGTCCGGCCCTATCAACAAGCCAATGCTCCCGGACCGAGGGTATGATGACTCCTTTTTTGGGTTAGTTGTGTTCCTATCATAAGTACCTACAACATTTAAAAAGGATACCGTGCATGTTACTCGTATACAGGTAGAAATCTGGGGACAAACTCTTGACATTTGCCATTTTTGATAGTAAAATATGGGTCATTTTGACACAAGTTCGAACCACCGCTGACTTGGAGCCAATGATCGGATCTGGCTGATTTTAGTGCAGTTGTCTTTAGATGAGTATTATCTTCAAAGATAATGTTTATTATTATTTACAATATGTATACAACCTTAGAAATATTGCGCCGCAGGTACCTGGAAAATCCACTTTTGAACCACCGATTTTTGACATTTGCCATTTTTGATAGTAAATTGGGGTCATTTTTACACAAGTTCGAGCCTCCGCCGACTTGGAGCCAATGCTCGGACCTGGCTGACTTTAGTGCAGTTGTCTTAAGATGAGTATCATCTTCAAGGATAATGTTTATCATTATTTATAACATATATACAATCTTAGAAATATTGCGCCGCAGGTACCTGGAAAATCCACTTTTGAACCACTGATTTTTACGTGTACGGGCATATCAACGAGCCAATGCTACCGCACCGAAGGTCCGATGACTGGTTTTTAATAGACTAGGTGTGTTCCTAACATCAGTACCTACCACATATACGAAGAATACCTTGCACGTTTCTCTTATACAGGTAGTAATCTGGGGACAAACTCTTGACAATAGCCCTTTTTGATAGTAAAATGGG
The DNA here is from genome assembly GCA_947846245.1 of Cerastoderma edule. Classification (NCBI taxonomy): domain Eukaryota; kingdom Metazoa; phylum Mollusca; class Bivalvia; order Cardiida; family Cardiidae; genus Cerastoderma; species Cerastoderma edule. The sequence goes on along the minus strand of OX401418.1, from coordinate 716,326 downwards.
GTCATTTTGACACAAGTTCGAACCTTCGTTGACTTGGAGCCAATGCTCGGATCTGGCTGATTTTAGTCCAGTGGACGTAAGATGAATTCCATCTTCAAGGATAATGTTTATTATTATTTATAACATGTATACAATCTTAGAGATATTGCGCCGCAGGTACCTGGAAAATCCACTTTTGAACCTCTCATTTCTACGTGTCCGGCCCTATCAACAAGCCAATGCTCCCGGACCGAGGGTATGATGACTCCTTTTTTGGGTTAGTTGTGTTCCTATCATAAGTACCTACAACATTTAAAAAGGATACCGTGCATGTTACTCGTATACAGGTAGAAATATGGGGACAAACTCTTGACATTAGCCATTTTTGATAGTAAAATTGGGTCATTTTGACACAAGTTCGAACCACCGCTGACTTGGAGCCAATGATCGGATCTGGCTGATTTTAGTGCAGTTGTCTTACGATGAGTATTATCTTCAAAGATAATGTTTATTATTATTTACAATATGTATACAACCTTAGAAATATTGCGCCGCAGGTACCTGGAAAATCCACTTTTGAACCACCGATTTTTGACATTTGCCATTTTTGATAGTAAATTGGGGTCATTTTTACACAAGTTCGAGCCTCCGCCGACTTGGAGCCAATGCTCGGACCTGGCTGACTTTAGTGCAGTTGTCTTAAGATGAGTATCATCTTCAAGGATAATGTTTATCATTATTTATAACATATATACAATCTTAGAAATATTGCGCCGCAGGTACCTGGAAAATCCACTTTTGAACCACTGATTTTTACGTGTACGGGCATATCAACGAGCCAATGCTACCGCACCGAAGGTCCGATGACTGGTTTTTAATAGACTAGGTGTGTTCCTAACATCAGTACCTACCACATATACGAAGAATACCTTGCACGTTTCTCTTATACAGGTAGTAATCTGGGGACAAACTCTTGACAATAGCCCTTTTTGATAGTAAAATGGGGTCATTTTGACACAAGTTCGAACCTTCGTTGACTTGGAGCCAATGCTCGGATCTGGCTGATTTTAGTCCAGTGGACGTAAGATGAATTCCATCTTCAAGGATAATGTTTATTATTATTTATAACATGTATACAATCTTAGAGATATTGCGCCGCAGGTACCTGGAAAATCCACTTTTGAACCTCTCATTTCTACGTGTCCGGCCCTATCAACAAGCCAATGCTCCCGGACCGAGGGTATGATGACTCCTTTTTTGGGTTAGTTGTGTTCCTATCATAAGTACCTACAACATTTAAAAAGGATACCGTGCATGTTACTCGTATACAGGTAGAAATCTGGGGACAAACTCTTGACATTTGCCATTTTTGATAGTAAAATATGGGTCATTTTGACACAAGTTCGAACCACCGCTGACTTGGAGCCAATGATCGGATCTGGCTGATTTTAGTGCAGTTGTCTTTAGATGAGTATTATCTTCAAAGATAATGTTTATTATTATTTACAATATGTATACAACCTTAGAAATATTGCGCCGCAGGTACCTGGAAAATCCACTTTTGAACCTCTCATTTCTACGTGTCCGGCCCTATCAACAAGCCAATGCTCCCGGACCGAGGGTATGATGACTCCTTTTTTGGGTTAGTTGTGTTCCTATCATAAGTACCTACAACATTTAAAAAGGATACCGTGCATGTTACTTGTATACAGGTAGAAATATGGGGACAAACTCTTGACATTAGCCATTTTTGATAGTAAAATTGGGTCATTTTGACACAAGTTCGAACCTCCGCTGACTTGGAGCCAATGCTCGGATCTGGCTGATTCTAGTGCAGTTGTCTTAAGATGAGTATTATCTTCAAGGATAATGTTTATTATTATTTATAACATGTATACAATCTTAGAAATATTGCGCCGCAGGTACCTTGAAAATCCACTTTTGAACCTCTCATTTCTACGTGTCCGGCCCTATCAACAAGCCAATGCTCCCGGACCGAGGGTATGATGACTCCGTTTTTGGGTTAGTTGTGTTCCTATCATAAGTACCTACAACATTTAAAAAGGATACCGTGCATGTTACTCGTATACAGGTAGAAATCTGGGGACAAACTCTTGACATTTGCCATTTTTGATAGTAAATTGGGGTTATTTTTATTATTATTTATATCATGTATACAACCTTAGAAATATTGCGCCGCAGGTTCCTGGAAAAATCCACTTTTGAACCACTGATTTTTACGTGTCCGGGCATATCAACGAGCCAATGCTCTCGGACTGAGGGTGTGATGACTCCTTTTAGGGCTAGTTGTTTTGCTATTATTTGTTCGTAAAACATATCCGAAAGATACCGTGCATGTTACTCGTATACAGGTAGAAATTCGTTGGCCAATCGCCACCAAACTCGCTGGGTGGGTAGGGGATGTTGAGACGAGTCCCTCAATATCACGTTTTCCCGAGAGCGCACTATGAAAGACGATAAATGGCCAGTCAAAGTTTCCCCTCTTTGATTTAATGCAGCGCCGAACTCGGTCAATATCGGGCCGGTCGCCGTCATAGTCGCCCTGCACGTAGGAGAGCTCGTCCCGAGGAAGGAAATGTTGCGTCTCCCTGGCCCTCTCTCCAGCGGGCGGTGAACGCAGCGCTCAAAGTTTCACAGTGTGGACTCTGCACACCCTATTCGCGCGTAGCTCAGGTAATCCGGATCGCAGCGTCTTCAAACTCGCTAGGCAGGTTGAGGGGACCGAGCCGGAGGGAACAAAATCGCGTTTCGTTAGTAAGTAAGATACGGATTTTGAACTTGTTTTATATTAAATTGTATTGAAATAGAAATATGGAAAACGTGTTCCTTTTACCGTGTGTTTGTCTGACGTTGTGCGAAAAGCCTTTTGTCCGACATAATGTATGAGTCGTCTGTTTGACAGCCTCTTGAGACGGTGATGAAGCTTGCTTGACTACAACGTTTACATATTGTGTTCGAAGAACCCTAATAAAAGAATATCATATAAAAACCATTATTCTATCTTTTTTTGTCTGGCCGTACGAGCGCGTGTCCGTGGCGATGTTTGGGGAAAATTGAAGAATTGCTTTTGGGTGGTCGTTGCTTATATATTGGGTAAGTTTCACAAGATGTGAAGGAATAGATATATATATTTAAGGGTTATCATAAAAATAAGGCATAAAAAGGAGCAAAAAATAGAACAATTTGGTTGCATGATGGTTTTCCAACAACGACCTGGCTGAACATAAAATGCGTGATACCGGTATACCGTGACTCTACACTTCTTCGGGCCCCCGCGCGTCTCACTGTTTAAAATCGATAATGTACATGTGCGATTGGAATAATCCATGTTTCGTTATTCTAGATCATTGATAAACAGTTCGAATATTTCTTTATGAATGAAATAAAATATTTCGAAATCTTAGAAAAATGGCAGCCATTCTGTGACGAAATAGCACTTAAGGGAGCCCAGGGTTAGGGTAAGGTATTAGAGTTAAGAGCGTTTTTCGCTCGTAACTTCTAAGAGCGGAAATTGAAACGCGCATGGGTTAGGGTTAGGGTTAGGGTTAGGGTCTAGGTTAGGGTTAGGGTTAGGGTTAGGGTTAGGGTTGGGGTTGGGGTTAGGGATAGGGTTAGGGTTAGGGTTAGGGTTAGGGGAAAATACGAAGATGAACCAAGATGAACCAAAAAAGATGAACCAAACTCCGCCTACCTGTTTCTTGATTGGTCCATGTAATCACGTGATGTCCAAATAGCCATCTTTTCTTTTTTTGGTTGATTGTATCAGGTGGTGAAATTGAATAGCTTTAAAGAGAATCCAGCATGCTACAGTCATAAGTGATGTTTGAATTGTGCTAACAACTGTGTTTTATATATTATTATAGATAGAGATTAATTCGAGGTAAGAGAATTTTAGCAGGGTGAACCTGCTTTTTATAACAGATAGTAGATTGCAAAATAGTTTTCAGCATGTACTTTAAGTAACAGCTAGATCAGATTATGCCCTTGTATCTAGTCGAGCCGTGAGAAAGCAGCCAGTGGCTTAGAAAGAGGTTGTCTGAAGTACTGATGAAGAAATAGCAGGAACACATGAGTAGGTGCACTGACCGCCGTGGTATGACTGAAATACTATTGAAAACGGCGTTGAACCCAAATTAAATCACATTAAATAAAGTATCTCGCCGAACCCCTGCAGCACATTTGGTAGCGAGCTGACTTGTAATCCAGGGTTCTAAGTTCGAACAGATTCGAATCTCCTTGCCTAATTGATTTTTTTTAAAAGATTTTTTTTAGGGTGGAGGGGGTTTTCTCCATCTTTAACATTTATTTTAATCATATCACGGCGGTCAATGCATATATTCATGCATCTTAGTCAGTAGTATAAAACAACAACTAACCTGACCTGACCTTGACCCTGTCATTGATCCAGAACCTGACCCAGACCCTGACCCAGAACCTGACCCAGACCCTAACCCAGAACCTGACCCTCAACCTGTCCCTGAACTTGACCCAGAATCTGACCCTGAACTTGACCCAGAACCTGACCCTGAACCTCACCCTAAACCTGATCTAGAACCTGACTCAGAACCTGTCCTTGAACATGACCCAGAACCTGTCCCAGAACCTGACCCAGAACCTGGCCCAGAACCTGACCTAGAACCTTACCCAGACCCTGGCCCAGAACCTGACCCAGAACCTGACCCAAACCCTGACCAAGAACCTGACCTAGAACCTAACCCTGACCCTGACCCAGAACCTGACCTAGAACCTGACCCTGACGCCTGAACCTGACCCAGACCCTGACCTAGAACCTGACCCAGACCCTGACCTAGAACCTGACCCAGACCCTGACCTAGAAACTTACCTTGAACCTGACCCAGACCCTGACCAGAAACTGACCTAGAAACTGACCCAGACCCTGACCCAGAAACTGACCCAGAAACTGACCCAGACCTAGACCCAGAAACTGACCTAGAACCTGACCCAGAACCTGACCCTGAACATCACCCAGATCCTGACCTAGAACCTGACCCTGAACTGCAACGAATTAATCAAAATGAATGTGAAACAATTTTTTTAACAATCATTGCATGACACGCTGCAATAATTGCTGTTTTGTATATAATGTACGTTTATATGTGTATGGGCCGCTGGTCTTATTATTCATTAAGCTATTGAATTGAATTGACCCTGATCCTGACCCTGAACCAGACCCAGACCCTGACATAGAACCTGACCCTGAACCTGAACCTGACCCTGACCCTGACCCTGAACCTTGACCTGACCAAGACTCTGACCAAGAACCTGACCCAGACCTAGAACCTGACCCTGAACCTGACCCAGACCGAGACCTAGAACCTTTCCTTTGCCATCTTTTCTTTGATTAGTTGATTGTATCAGGTGGTGAAATTGAATAGCTTTAAAGAGAATCCAGCATGCTACAGTCATAAGTGATGTTTGAATTGTGCTAACAACTGTGTTTTATATATTATTATAGATAGAGATTAATTTGAGGTAAGCGAATTTTAGCAGGGTGAACCTGCTTTTTATAACAGATAGTAGATTGCAAAATAATTTTCAGCATGTATATTAAGTAACAGCTAGATCAGATTATGCCCTTGTATCTCGTCGAGTCGTGAGAAAGCAGCCAGTGGCTTAGAAAGAGGTTGTCTGAAGTACTGATGAAGAAATAGCAGGAACACATGAGTAGGTGCACTGACCGCCGTGGTATGACTGAAATACTAATGAAAACGTCGTTGAACCCAAATTAAATCACATTAAATAAAGTATCTAAACGAAACCCTGCAGCACATTTGGTAGCGAGCTGACTTGTAATCCAGGGTTCTAAGTTCGAACAGATTCGAATCTCCTTGCCTAAGTGATTTTTTTTTAAAGATTTTTTTTGGGGGGGGAGGGGGTTTTCTCCATTTTTAACATTTTTTTTCCTCGTATCACGGCGGTCAATGCATATATTCATGCATCTTAGTCAGTAGTATAAAACAACAACTAACCTGACCTGACCTTGACCCTGTCATTGATCCAGAACCTGACCCAGACCCTGACCCATAGCCTGACCCAGACCCTAACCCAGAACCTGACCCTCAACCTGTCCCTGAACCTGACCCAGAATCTGACCCTGAACCTGACCCAGAACCTGACCCACAACCTCACCCTGAACCTGACTCAGAACCTGACACAGAACCTGACACAGAAACTGTCCCAGAACCTGACCCAGAACCAGACCCAGAACCTGACCTAGAACCTGACCCTGACCCTAACCCAGAACCTGACCCTCAACCTGTCCCTGAACCTGACCCAGAATCTGACCCTGAACCTGACCCAGAACCTGACCCAGAACCTCACCCTGAACCTGACTCAGAACCTGACACAGAACCTGACCCAAAACCTGTCCCAGAACCTGACCCAGAACCAGACCAAGAACCTGACCTTGACCCTGTCATTGATCCAGAACCTGACCCAGACCCTGACCCAGAACCTGACCCAGACCCTAACCCAGAACCTGACCCTCAACCTGTCCCTGAACCTGACCCAGAATCTGACCCTGAACCTGACCCAGAACCTCATCCTGAACCTGATCTAGAACCTGACTCAGAACCTGACACAGAACCTGTCCCAGAACCTGACCTTGAACCTGATCCAGACCCTGGCCCAGAACCTGACCCAGAACCTGACCCAGACCCTGACCCAGACCCTGACCTAGAACCTGACCCTGACCCAGAACCTGACCTAGAACCTAACCCTGACGCCTGAACCGGACCCAGACCCTGACCTAGAACCTGACCCTGAACCTAACCCTGAACCTGACCCAGACCTAGAACCAGAAACTGACCTAGAACCTGACCCAGAACCTTACCCTGAACCTCACCCAGATCCTGACCTAGAACCTGACCATGAACTGCAACGAATTAATCAAAATGAATGTGAAACAATTTTTTTAACAATCATTGCATGACACGCTGCAATAATTGCTGTTTTGTATATAATGTACTTTTATATGTGTAAGGGCCGCTGGTCTTATTATTCATTAAGATATTGAATTTAATTGACCCTGATCCTGACCCTGACCGTGACCCTGAACCTGACCCAGACCCTGAACCGGACCCAGACCCTGACCCTGAACCTGACCTTGACCCTGGACCTGACCAAGAACCTGACCCAGACCTAGAACCTGACCCTGAACCTGACCCAGACTGAGACCTAGAACCGGACCCAGAACCTGACCCTGACCCAGAACCTGACACTGAATCAGAACATGATCCAGAACCTGACCCAGAGGATAACCAGACATGACCTTACCAAACGTATTACTCCGACTAATACTTTTATTGTTAATTAATTATCATTTCAGATTATGTCAGACAACGATGAAAAAGAACAAGACCTTTCTGACACAGCAGATGAGAATAAGAACTAAGTGGAACTTTATGACAAGTACGGAAAGGTCGAGCTTTTTCTCCAGAGGAAAGAGAAAGTTTATGCACGTGGGTTAGTTTTTCAGGAAACAGAATTCGACGTGTTTATCGATTGTGATTTCGACATTGATGGATGTGTATTGGAACTGCGAGACCTTGGAGAAGTAGCCATGAAAGTGCGACACATGTCATTTTTTCCGAGAGGAAAATACGATTTACGCGACATTTTCCCTTTCCTTAAAAAGCACCTGGATTTAACAAAGTTTTCTGACAATGAAATACAGAATGTTCGACACAGTATTGGGTTTCAACTATTCCATGAGTATGGGTGGGAGTGCTGGGTCGGACTTATACCAAAATACAAAAGAAATAGTGTATTGCTGAATGAAAAGGCACTTCGGCGTGTGTCACTCGACACTTTTGAGATGTTGTGTTAGGGTTAGGGTTAGCGTTAGGGTTAGGTTAGGGTTAGGGTTAGGGTTAGGGTAAGGGGAAAAGACGAAGATGAACCAAGATGAACCAAAAAAGATGAACCAAACTCCGCCTACCTGTTTCTTGATTGGTCCATGTAATCACGTGATGTCCAAATATTGCCATCTTTTCTTTGATTGGTTGACTGTATCAGGTGGTGAAATTGAATAGCTTTAAAGAGAATCCAGCATGCTACAGTCATAAGTGATGTTTGAATTGTGCTAACAACTGTGTTTTATATATTATCATAGATAGAGATTATTTTGAGGTAAGAGAATTTTAGCAGGGTGAACCTGCTTTTTATAACAGATAGTAGATTGCAAAATAATTTTCAGCATGTACATTAAGTAACAGCTAGATCAGATTATGCCCTTGTATCTCGTCGAGCCGTGAGAAAGCAGCCAGTGGCTTAGAAAGAGGTTGTCTGAAGTACTGATGAAGAAATAGCAGGGACACATGAGTAGGTGCACTGACCGCCGTGGTATGACTGAAATACTATTGAAAACGGCGTTGAACCCAAATTAAATCACATTAAATAAAGTATCTCGCCGAACCCCTGTAGCACATTTGGTAGCGAGCTGACTTGTAATCCAGGGTTCTAAGTTCGAACAGATTCGAATCTTCTTCCCAAAGTGATTTTTTTTAAAAGATTTTTTTTTGGGGGGGAGGGGGTTTTCTCCATCTTTAACATTTTTTTCCTCATATCACGGCGGTCAATGCATATATTCATGCATCTTAGTCAGTAGTATAAAACAACAACTAACCTGACCTGACCCTGACCCTGTCATTGATCCAGAACCTGACCCAGACCCTGACCCAGAACCTGACCCAGACCCTGACCCAGAACCTGACCCAGACCCTAACCCAGAACCTGACCCTCAACCTGTCCCTGAACCTGACCCAGAATCTGACCCTGAACCTGACCCAGAACCTGACCCAGAACCTTACCCTGAACCTGACTCAGAACCTGACACAGAAACTGTCCTTGAACATGACCCAGAACCTGTCCCAGAACCTGACCCAGAACCTGACCCAGAACCTGACCTAGAACCTGACCAAGACCCTGGCCCAGAACCTGACCAAGAACCTGACCCAGACTCTGACCAAGAACCTGACCTAGAACCTGACCCTGACCATGAACCTGACCTAGAACCTGACCCTGACGCTCGAACCTGACCCAGACCCTGACCTAGAACCTGACCCAGACCCTGACCTAGAACCTTACACAGACCCTGACCTAGAAACTTACCTAGAACCTGACCCAGACCCTGACCAGAAACTGACTTAGACACTGGCACATACCCTGACCCAGAAACTGACCTAGAACCTGACCCAGACCTAGACCCAGAAACTGACCTAGAACCTGACCCAGAACCTGACCCTGAACCTCACCCAGATCCTGACCTAGAACCTGACCCTGAACTCAACGAATTAATCAAAATGAATGTGAAACAATTTTTTTAACAATCATTGCATGACACGCTGCAATAATTGCTGTTTTGTATATAATGTACGTTTATATGTGTATGGGCCGCTGGTCTTATTATTCATTAAGATATTGAATTGAATTGACCCTGATCCTGACCCTGACCTGACCCTGAACCTGACCCAGACCCTGAACCGGACCCAGACCCAGACATAGAACCTGACCCTGAACCTGAACCTGACCCTGACCCTGAACCTGGACCTGACCAAGAATCTGACCAAGAACCTGACCCAGACCTAGAACCTGACCCTGAACCTGACCCAGACCGAGACCTAGAACCTGACCCAGAACCTGACCCTGACCCAGAACCTGACACTGAACCAGAACATGATCCAGAACCTGACCCAGAGGATAACCAGACATGACCTTACCAAACGTATTACTTCGACTAATACTTTTATTGTTAATTAATTATCATTTCAGATTATGTCAGACAACGATGAAAAAGAACAAGACCTTTCTGACACAGCAGATGAGAATAAGAACTAAGTGGAACTTTATGACAAGTACGGAAAGGTCGAGCTTTTTCTCCAGAGGAAAGAGAAAGTTTATGCACGTGGGTTAGTTTTTCAGGAAACAGAATTCGACGTGTTTATCGATTGTGATTTCGACATTGATGGATGTGTATTGGAACTGCGAGACCTTGGAGAAGTAGCCATGAAAGTGCGACACATGTCATTTTTTCCGAGAGGAAAATACGATTTACGCGACATTTTCCCTTTCCTTAAAAAGCACCTGGATTTAACAAAGTTTTCTGACAATGAAATACAGAATGTTCGACACAGTATTGGGTTTCAACTATTCCATGAGTATGGGTGGGAGTGCTGGGTCGGACTTATACCAAAATACAAAAGAAATAGTGTATTGCTGAATGAAAAGGCACTTCGGCGTGTGTCACTCGACACTTTTGAGATGTTGTGTTAGGGTTAGGGTTAGCGTTAGGGTTAGGTTAGGGTTAGGGTTAGGGTTAGGGTAGGGGGGGAAAAGACGAAGATGAACCAAGATGAACCAAAAAAGATGAACCAAACTCCGCCTACCTGTTTCTTGATTGGTCCATGTAATCACGTGATGTCCAAATATTGCCATCTTTTCTTTGATTGGTTGACTGTATCAGGTGGTGAAATTGAATAGCTTTAAAGAGAATCCAGCATGCTACAGTCATAAGTGATGTTTGAATTGTGCTAACAACTGTGTTTTATATATTATCATAGATAGAGATTATTTTGAGGTAAGAGAATTTTAGCAGGGTGAACCTGCTTTTTATAACAGATAGTAGATTGCAAAATAATTTTCAGCATGTACATTAAGTAACAGCTAGATCAGATTATGCCCTTGTATCTCGTCGAGCCGTGAGAAAGCAGCCAGTGGCTTAGAAAGAGGTTGTCTGAAGTACTGATGAAGAAATAGCAGGAACACATGAGTAGGTGCACTGACCGCCGTGGTATGACTGAAATACTATTGAAAACGGCGTTGAACCCAAATTAAATCACATTAAATAAAGTATCTCGCCGAACCCCTGTAGCACATTTGGTAGCGAGCTGACTTGTAATCCAGGGTTCTAAGTTCGAACAGATTCGAATCTCCTTCCCAAAGTGATTTTTTTTAAAAGATTTTTTTTTGGGGGGGAGGGGGTTTTCTCCATCTTTAACATTTTTTTCCTCATATCACGGCGGTCAATGCATATATTCATGCATCTTAGTCAGTAGTATAAAACAACAACTAACCTGACCTGACCTTGACCCTGTCATTGATCCAGAACCTGACCCAGACCCTGACCCAGAACCTGACCCAGACCCTAACCCAGAACCTGACCCTCAACCTGTCCCTGAACCTGACCCAGAATCTGACCCTGAACCTGACCCAGAACCTGACCCAGAACCTTACCCTGAACCTGACTCAGAACCTGACACAGAAACTGTCCTTGAACATGACCCAGAACCTGTCCCAGAACCTGACCCAGAACCTGACCCAGAACCTGACCTAGAACCTGACCAAGACCCTGGCCCAGAACCTGACCAAGAACCTGACCCAGACCCTGACCAAGAACCTGACCTAGAACCTGACCCTGACCCAGAACCTGCACTAGAACCTGACCCTGACGCTCGAACCTGACCCAGACCCTGACCTAGAACCTGACCCAGACCCTGACCTAGAACCTTACACAGACCCTGACCTAGAAACTTACCTAGAACCTGACCCAGACCCTGACCAGAAACTGACTTAGAAACTGGCACATACCCTGACCCAGAAACTGACCTAGAACCTGACCCAGACCCAGACCCAGAAACTGACATAGAACCTGACCCAGAACCTGACCCTGAACCTCACCCAGATCCTGACCTAGAACCTGACCCTGAACTCCAACGAATTAATCAAAATGAATGTGAAACAATTTTTTTAACAATCATTGCATGACACGCTGCAATAATTGCTGTTTTGTATATAATGTACGTTTATATGTGTATGGGCCGCTGGTCTTATTATTCATTAAGATATTGAATTGAATTGACCCTGATCCTGACCCTGACCCTGACCCTGAACCTGACCCAGACCCTGAACCTGACCCAGACCCAGACATAGAACCTGACCCTGAACCTGAACCTGACCCTGACCCTGAACCTGGACCTGACCAAGAATCTGACCAAGAACCTGACCCAGACTTAGAACCTAACCCTGAACCTGACCCAGACCGAGACCTAGAACCTGACCCAGAACCTGACCCTGACCCAGAACCTGACACTGAACCAGAACATGATCCAGAACCTGACCCAGAGGATAACCAGACATGACCTTACCAAACGCATTACTTCGACTAATACTTTTATTGTTAATTAATTATCATTTCAGATTATGTCAGACAACGATGAAAAAGAACAAGACCTTTCTGACACAGCAGATGAGAATAAGAACTTAGTGGAACTTTACGACAAGTATTGAAAGGTCGACCTTTTTCTCCAGAGGAAAGAGAAAGTTTATGCACGTGGGTTAGTTTTGCAGGAAACAGAATTCGACGTGTTTATCGATTGTGATTTCGACATTGATGGATGTGTATTGGAACTGCGAGACCTTGGAGAAGTAGCCATGAAAGTGCGACACATGTCATTTTTTCCGAGAGGAAAATACGATTTACGCGACATTTTCCCTTTCCTTAAAAAGCACCTGGATTTAACAAAGTTTTCTGACAATGAAATACAGAATGTTCGACACAGTATTGGGTTTCAACTATTCCATGAGTATGGGTGGGAGTGCTGGGTCGGACTTATACCAAAACACAAAAGAAATAGTGTATTGCTGAATGAAAAAGCACTTCGGCGTGTGTCACTCGACACTTTTGAGATGTTGGGTTAAGGTTAGGGTTAGCGTTAGGGTTAGGTTAGGGTTAGGGTTAGGGTAAGGGGAAAATTCGAAGATGAACCAAGATGAACCAAAAAAGATGAACCAAACTCCGCCTACCTGTTTCTTGATTGGTCCATGTAATCACGTGATGTCCAAATATTGCCATCTTTTCTTTGATTGGTTGACTGTATCAGGTGGTGAAATTGAATAGCTTTAAAGAGAATCCAGCATGCTACAGTCATAAGTGATGTTTGAATTGTGCTAACAACTGTGTTTTATATAATATTATAGATAGAGATTATTTTGAGGTAAGAGAATTTTAGCAGGGTGAACCTGCTTTTTATAACAGATAGTAGATTGCAAAATAATTTTCAGCATGTACATTAAGTAACAGCTAGATCAGATTATGCCCTTGTATCTCGTCGAGCCGTGAGAAAGCAGCCAGTGGCTTAGAAAGAGGTTGTCTGAAGTACTGATGAAGAAATAGCAGGAACACATGAGTAGGTGCACTGACCGCCGTGGTATGACTGAAATAATATTGAAAACGGCGTTGAACCCAAATTAAATCACATTAAGTAAAGTATCTCGCCGAACCCCTGCAGCACATTTGGTAGCGAGCTGACTTGTAATCCAGGGTTCTAAGTTCGAACAGATTCGAATCTCCTTGCCTAAGTGATTTTTTTTAAAAGATTTTTTTTTGGGGGGGAGGGGGTTTTCTCCATCTTTAATATTTTTTTCCTCATATCACGGCGGTCAATGCATATATTCATGCATCTTAGTCAGTAGTATAAAACAACAACTAACCTGACCTGACCTTGACCCTGTCATTGATCCAGAACCTGACCCAGACCCTGACCCAGAACCTGACCCAGACCCTAACCCAGAACCTGACCCTGAACCTGTCCCTGAACCTGACCCAGAATCTGACCCTGAACCTGACCCAGAACCTGACCCAGAACCTGACCCTCAACCTGATCTAGAACCTGACTCAGAACCTGTCCTTGAACCTGACCCAGAACCTGTCCCAGAACCTGACCCAGAACCTGGCCCAGAACCTGACCTAAAACCTTACCCAGACCCTGGCCCAGAACCTGACCCAGAACCTGACCCAAACCCTGACCAAGAACCTGACCCAGACCCTGACCTAGAACCTTACCCAGACCCTGACCTAGAAACTTACCTAGAACCAGACCCAGACCCTGACCAGAAACTGACTTAAAAACTGGCACAGACCCTGACCCAGAAACTGACCTAGAACCTGACCCAGACCTAGACCCAGAAACTGACCTAGAACCTGACCCAGAACCTGACCCTGAACCTCACCCAGATCCTGACCTAGAACCTGACCCTGAACTACAACGAATTAATCAAAATGAATGTGAATTTTTTTTTTTAAACAATCATTGCATGACACGCTGCAATAATTGCTGTTTGGTATATAATGTACGTTTATATGTGTATGGGCCGCTGGTCTTATTATTCATTAAGATATTGAATTGAATTGACCCTGACCCTGACCCTGACCCTGACCCTGACCCTGACCCTGACCCTGAACCTGACCCAGACCCTGAACCGGACCCAGACCCTGACCTAGAACCTGACCCTGAACCTGAACCTGACCCTGACCCTGAACATGGACCTGACCAAGAATCTGACCAAGAACCTGACCCAGACTTAGAACCTAACCCTGAACCTGACCCAGACCGAGACCTAGAACCTGACCCAGAACCTGACCCTGACCCAGAACCTGACACTGAACCAGAACATGATCCAGAACCTGACCCAGAGGATAACCAGACATGACCTTACCAAACGCATTACTCCGACTAATACTTTTATTAGTAATTAATTATCATTTCAGATTATGTCAGACAACGATGAAAAAGAACAAGACCTTTCTGACACAGCAGATGAGAATAAGAACTTAGTGGAACTTTACGACAAGTATGGAAAGGTCGAGCTTTTTCTCCAGAGGAAAGAGAAAGTTTATGCACGTGGGTTAGTTTTGCAGGAAACAGAATTCGACGTGTTTATCGATTGTGATTTCGACATTGATGGATGTGTATTGGAACTGCGAGACCTTGGAGAAGTAGCCATGAAAGTGCGACACATGTCATTTTTTCCAAGAGGAAAATACGATTTACGCAACATGTTCCCTTTCCTTAAAAAGCACCTGGATTTAACAAAGTTTTCTGACAATGAAATACAGAATGTTCGACACAGTATTGGGTTTCAAGTATTCTATAAGTATGGGTGGGAGTGCTGGGTCGGACTTATACCAAAACACAAAAGAAATAGTGTATTGCTGAATGAAAAGGCACTTCGGCGTGTGTCACTCGACACTTTTGAGATGTTGGGTTAGGGTTAGGGTTAGGGTAAGGGTTAGGGTTAGGGTAAGGGTTAGGGTTAGGGTTAGGGTTAGGGTTAGGGTTGGGTTAGGGTAGGGTTAGTCGATGAGCCATGGCCAAGTTTTGGATCCAAAACTGTTAGAAAAAGAGGTTGAAAATGTGCCTTTTGAGCGTTTTTCAGCGGCCATTTTCTCGAGCTATCGTTAGCTGATACTTGTGGTAACTACTTGTTATTGTAGGCATTGTTTTGTGTTAGGGTTAGGGTTACTCAGTGTCCATATTATCGAATTATCGTCAGCTGCTACTTGTGAAAACTAGTTATTATTGTTGACGATGCTTTGTGTACCTAAGGACTCTATAAAGAAAATAAGATAAGATTTGTTCCGATAGAAGCATTGGCTAGGTGTCAACAGGGGTTGGAGCTATGATCTGAAAACGGGTTTCGTGAGTGTAAAATGTGCGATTCTTGGACGGTTTCTAGGCGTTGAAGCCTTTATTGGATGGCATACCCATGTAATGTTGGTATATATTGTTGGTACATGTCCTAGGTACAATTCTAACCCAAAGACATGATGAACAATCGCTTAGTGAATGAGCAATGGCCAAATTTCGGACCCAAGAAGACAAAAAAGAGGTTGAAAATGAGGATTCTGAGCTATTCACATTGACCATATTATCGAATTATCGTCAGCTGCTACTTGTGAAGATGAGTCATTATTGTTGACGTTGCTTTGTGTACCTAAGGACTCTTTGAAGAAAATGAGATAAGATTTGTTCCGATAGAAGCATTGGATAGGTGTCAGCAGGGGTTCGAGCTATGGTCGGAAAACCGGTTTCTTGAGTGTAAAATGTTCGATTTCTTTACGGTTTCTAGGCGTTGAAGCCCGCATTGGATGGCATAGCCATGTGATGTTGGTAGAAAATGTAGGTACATGTCCTAAGTACAATTCTAGCCCAAAAACCTGATGAACAGACGCTTAATCGATGAGCCATGGCCCAGTTTTGGACCCAAAACTGTTAGAAAAAGAGGTTGAAAATGTGCCTTTTGAGCGTTTTTCAGCGGTCATTTTCTCGAGTTATCGTCAGCTGATACTTGTGGTAACTACTTGTTATTGTAGGCATTGTTTTGTGTACATGTAAATATCAAGACAGTTTTGATAAGAGCATTGGCTAAGCGCCATTCGTGGTTTAAACATGGGTGGGTAATGAACGGGAGATAAGCCGTGATTGACTATGAGGAGACAGCAGACAGTGCATTGGATTGGACTGGTGTCGGATCTTGATGTATGTTGTAGTGACATGTGCTGGGTACAGGGTTCGTTAATAAGCATTCGGAATATCAAGGAAAGTCTCCAAATATATATAAGATTGATCCCGCATGTATAACTTTGAGATGTCCAATTTAAGAGCGGTAGAAGACGCCACGTTACCGCAAGTGGTATACAGTGCTTTTTCAAACAATATGGGTACAAACCAATGTTGGAAAAGGGGAAATTGCTTATAACAGCCATTTCATCCTTTAATTACAGTGGTCTCTAAA
>OX401418.1:678415-699233 GCA_947846245.1 Cerastoderma edule | reverse complement strand
TGATAAAGGGGAATGATCGTTGATGTAATGTAACATGTTAAGGGTGTTTGGGTACGAGTCCTGGGTTTGTACCATGTTATTCCAGCATAGAATGACTTGTGGAAAATATTATGGGAAAAGGAGAAATTGCTCTAAACGAGCTATTTCTCCTTTTCCCATAATGTTTTCTGCCCTGTCAAAAGATTGTTTTTCAATTCAACCACATTTTTGAATCCCTTTTGCAAACTCTTTCTATTTGGAACAGTCGAAAATTTGGCGTTTGGTTATGGGCTAGCCTAGTTTAGTTTAATATCCAGCGTACTGAAGCAGTATGCATGTATTTCGAAAAAACATCGGATTTCGAAAGGTACATCCGGTTTCATTCATAATTCACTAAAAGGTAAGCAATTGGATCTCTCATTTTACAGCGATCTTTGGGAAACCGTCTGGTGTTTTCGACTAAATCAGCCATTTTACGTAACAAGCACTGAGCTCTGATCTAAGCTCTATTCTAAAACCTATGTCACAAACATTGTAGTGACCCCCCCCCCCCACCACCACCACCCACGGGCGTAGTGGTTAGAGTACAGAACTCAAATCGACGAGGCCCTTCTACTTGTGAATTTAAAGTAGCGATAGATTTGGAATTTTCAGTTAAGCTTCGGGGGTGGGGGGGGGGGGGGGATTTAAAGTAGCGATAGATTTGGAATTTTCAGTTAAGCTTCGGGGGGTGGGGGTGGGGTCTTCATTCATCGATGAATAGCCTGCCATAGTTATGCGACTAAAGAACTGTTGACCCGATGTAAAACCTGGAAAACAATCAATCATTTATATTGCGCTGGGTGTTCCTTTTTCTCCTGGCTCACTTCGTTTCACGAGGGCCTCGTTAAACATTTGATATAACAAATGACTCGCTAATATACTCCAATAAAACTTCATACGCACAGATCCTCTCTGACAATTAGGCCTAATTGCGCATGCGCAGTCTCAACAATTCGGATCGATTTTATCATCATCGATGGAATCAAAGTGCCGAAATGGGCCTGCTTGGTTAACGAGCACTGGTGTTTCGTATGAAAGACATCGACGTAGAATTTGATATATAATCGTCTTTTGGGATGCTGTCGCGAGTCGGAAACAAAACGATCAACATGCTACAATTGTATATGGTATCGTTCTAGCATGATTGTAAATGTTGGGTCACCATTGCGACGTTTTGGTGACTCATAATTGGCACAACCATTTGTTTTTTAAGCTGGAAGCAGAACCGACAATGATAAATCTGAATTATCAGAACTTATTCCACAATCAATATAAATCATAAAGAAGTTTGAACTAAACTGAGTGAATGAGTTATAGCTCAAACATGTCATGCTGTTAAGGACAAGGTTTAAAATTTAATGGGAAATAATGTGCTGAGATGGACATGCAGCGTCAGTTTTTAAAACCTTTTTTAAATTAGAATATCAGACCTATTGATTATGCATACTGTACAAGGCTGTTGTTCGTCTATTACATTGTTAGAATTTTAGACATATATTAGAATATCCAATTCCAAATTATACAATTACACTATTCAAAACTTATCTGTATTAAGATCAATCCCCACATAGAGTTGTATCTAAAGAGTTGCTGGTTTTTCTATTAGAATGTCGTAGCTCTAGAGTAAAACAATTACAATAAGAGTAATAAGACGTAAAAAGAATAAAAAAAATAGAAGAATAAAAACTAAAACAATTACAACAAGGACAAGAACTAAAACAATAACAACAAGAACAAAGTCAACCGTGCAACTTTCACCTCCTCAAATCTATCCAAGTGTTTCCTGGTAACCCGTCTCAGATTAATCCGCCATTTTAGCTACATTGATCAATGAGTGTCATACATGGTTAGTGGATGCCTTCGTCACCACGATGGTTCGTACCCAGGATGGCAGTTAAAAGCGAGATTTAAACGCCCCTTTCCCTCAATCATCATCCGATCCGTGAACTATGAATCGTCCCTTAGAGATATTTAGATGCTGTTATGAGCACACGTCTTGCTCTCGTTCACACCTTAAAGTTTCCCACCGGAGTTATGTGCCAGCATCATGCATCTGCTTGTGAAATATGGCGATCGTTCAAACAACGAATGTAAGATGATGATTCCGATAATGATAGTGACAATTTGTTAATAAAGAATAATGATAAAAAATAAAAATAGAGATGATGATAATAATCATAATGATCGAAAAAGTGACGATAAAGGTCATCATCATCATCATCAGCAGCAGCAGCAGCAGCAGCAATAACAATATCAGCAGCAGCATCGAAGTCGAGGTCTTCATCACCAAATTAATCACGAGATTTCTAGTAAAATTAATGATGTTGTTGATGACGATGATTATTATGATGAAATCTAAATGTTTCTCCTTAATTTGGACATATCGAGTACCTTTGAACGACGTACTCGTATTTTGTTATTTGATTTTTTATTCATATTCTAGTGTTAGTGATGGTTTGTAGAAGGGGAATTGCGCCAGTAAAGATCACAGTATCTTCCTTTTAGTTGACACTTTGTTAGAAACATTGTTTCTTACATCAAAGAGATAGAATTCGATTATTCGTATTGCCCGATGCTGTAACACCCAAAAGAGAAGATTTAAGCATGGTAGGACTGCAATGTTGATTTCGAAAAGGCTTACAATCTACTTCCAAACCTATAACAGTTCTCTTCTTCTTCTCCTCTACCTCCTCTTCTTCCTCCTCAGCATCAACCTCTTCCTCCTTCTCCTCCATTTCTCATCTTGCTTTCTCCTCCTTCTCCTCCTCCTTCTTCTCTTTCTTCTATTCCTCATCATCCTCCATTTTCTCCTTCTGCATTCTTTCCCTCCTCCTTCTCAACCCTCTCCTTCTCCTCCTCCTGCTCCTCATCCTCCTACCCCACTCTTCTTCTTCTTCCTCTTCTTTCTCCTCCTCCTCCTCCCCTCTTCCTCATTCTCCTCCACTTCTTTTGCATCCTCCTTTTTCTCAGCATTCTCCATTTTCTCCTTCTGCTTTCTTCTCCCCATTCTGATTTTTGTTCTCCTACTTCTTTTTCTCCTCTTTCTCATTCTCCTCTTATTTCTCCGCTTTGAAAAGAAAAAAAGTCGAATGGAGTGCAGAAAATTCTATTTATTCAGAATAATATGATTAGACATCGTATTATATACATGTATGTTTCTAGTGATGTGTGTCGCTCATGTTTCAAAGATGTTTACATGAGAACAAGCAAGAACAAAAAACAAAAAAGTATATGATAACTATGTGTTTTTTTTTATTCGCATGAACTTTCTTAGCCCCCCTCCCCCTTCCCCAAAATAACGCACGGTGAAAATGCCAACCTCATCAGCGGTTTCCGGCCGCTTTATAAACCTAATGACAATCCCCTAAGAAACTCTGATCAGATTCGGAAACCCTCATTAATGAGGCAACAAAGAGGTTTTTAATGAGCGTCTTAATGATTCCGTGCAGTCACAATGTGAGCCAGGCGCTTAATGCCTCCATTAGCCTGAAGTCGCGGACAGCGTCTAATGAGCCAGCTTATCCCAAGTTCGGAATAATGCCCCTTTACGAGAGATGCATTATGGGAGAACAACCGTGTTGCGATGTCAATCAACCGGTGTTCTTACTAGTGACTGTTTTAACCCATTACCAAACAATAACGACAGTTGACCTGTTTGTCGCAGACGACTCTGGAAAACTTTGTGGGAAAAGAAGACATTGCTCTTTACGAGCAATTACTCCTTTTCCCACAATGTCTTCTGCCCTATCGGAAGATTATTGTTCAATTACATTACATTTTGAAATGTCGTCTGCAAACTTTTTCAATTTAGGACAGTCAAAGATTTGGCGTTTGATAAAGGGATAAACGTTTAATCAGATACCTTGTCTTCCATATGTCATATATTCATGATTTTCCAAACTATACTCTGACAGAAGAACATGATTGGTACAGATTGGAACACACACTTTTCGTGCATTCTAATCCGCGGTAACCAACAGTCTTTCTTCGGCGTATGTCTGAATATCATAGATTGGTGCCTTATGCCATGACCCCGAGTTTTTATCGGTGCTAACTAGCTCGGAATATGTACCCTTCATCACTGGTGTTATACTGCGGGAAATGTTGCGTTATTGGTAATTGACCAGTGATTGAGTGAACCGATGTGTTTGTATGGTGACTAAAAAAGCTTATGTTTCATGTATAAACTCGAGAGAAAAATGTTCGGTAATCGGAATGATAGGGTTGACACTGACTTGATTGCAATTTCACGAAGCTTTCAACACAATTATTGTTTTCTCAAATGTATTTTTAAACATCCTAAATGTATGTCTTAGTTAATGAGTCGTAGTGGACTATATTGATTTGACAAGAGGTATAAGAGATGACAGGATCGGAGAGAAATTATCACCGGCATGACAGATAAAAGTACATATGTACCAAAGGGATACCTAAAACAATGGTGGTGGGCGACACTATTTTGTTATGATATATGGTAGTTATCAACATAATTAGATGTATATTGTGGGGGAAAACCGTTAACTTTATCTGCACATGACAGCCGTTATGTGTTGATTGTATTGTTAAGGCCGGGGCTGTTTATCAATAAAATGAAGAAATCTGTCGACCTAGTGTGTTTGGCATTTGAATGGAAATTTGTTAACTTACTATTTAAGCTCGGATGCTCTTGATGAACTGCACCGCAAGTTTTAAGGATTTATATAGAGTATCGTCTAGATACATGTCAGATGGGAACTTTGTGTGTTAATTCGAGTTTTGTCTTATGTAAACTTAGCTAAGGGAGATTAAAGTCTAACTGACGACTATTCGTAGAGAATGACACTCTACCACAAAACAAACCATAAACATATGATTTCCTATTAATTCCAGAACGCATATAACTGGAAGTCGTAAGAAGTTGCAATATACCACATAACAAATCTTAAATGTATTGTTTCTATCATTTCAGAATGTTCGGGAACGGAGCTTCCTGTGGAGCATGCGCACAGACGATCGGAGCAGGCGAACTGGTGATGAAATCGCAGACTACTGTTTACCACGTAAAGTGCTTCACCTGCGTAACGTGTCACAATCAGTTGGTACCCGGGGACAGATACAGTATCGTGAATGGTTCCATTCTCTGTGAACAAGACTATCCCAAAATGCTCAAAGAACAGGGACACAGCGCAGTGTTACAAGGGCGCGGGAACCAGAAAATACAGTTTCCAGCCATGGTGTAGAATTTGTTGTTAATGCGATTAATCTATTTCACCCATTCAGACAATTGAAACTGGTCTACAGTGAAAGTAACAGCAGATGGCGAAAATATGCATAACAAAAACTTTCTCTTTATGCTATTGGGAAGAAATAATTTTGGCAAAAGAATTGCTCATTACGAACAATACATTTTTGTCATAGTGATGCAAACATACCCTTGTATGATAGATGCATTTAAGGGAGGTACTCTGGTGAGGAATAAGGGAGCTAACTTGACTCGGTCAGAAGATCGAAATCGGAGTTAATCTTGTTTCATCATGCTAGACTCTTTTTGTGAAAAATGAAAGACAAAGAAGCATGTGTTTAATCATGTGTTAATGTCGCAGACGATATTGATCTAAATCATGACCGGAAACTAGGATAGAAGCGGGAATATATCGAGGCCGATTGGTGGTCCGCGGTGGAGGTGGTGGTATTATATGGCGATTCGTGATGGTGGTATGTTAATCCATTACCAAACGATACCGACATTTGACCAGTTTGTTGCATACGTCTCTGGAAAACATGGTGGGAAAAAGAGAAATTACTCTTGACGAGCAATTTCTCCTTTTCCAATAATGTTTTCTGCCCTACCAGAAGATCGTTTTTCAATTCATCACATTTTGATTAGTCGTCGGCAAACTCTTTCAATTGGGGACAGTCGAACATTTGGTGTTTGGTAAAGGGTTAAAAGAATTTAGTGCAGGTCGTCCTGTGCACAACTCGTAAAAGCGGCTTTATTTGCATTGTGAAAGTGAGCAAGACACCATCTCCAAACATAGTACTGATAAATAGCACGGGACACTGATACAGAAAGAAGAGACCTGCGGCCACAATATAATTACTGGTAAACGGTTATTGAATCGGTGGCATATCCCAAATTAGAAAACTAAAGAGAGGGGGTTCAAGTTGAATATATATACATGTACATGTTACTCGACAATTCTGGATGTTATCACCATACAATGTAACATGAGACGGACACATTTATATAGTGTTAATTGGATGACGAGTGAATAAAATTGATTCGAGTGCCCAATGTGTCAACAACAGGAGGGTCGAACATGTTCATTTACTCTTTTGTATGGTGTTAATTGCCGTGTCAACAATTGTTCAGTTATGTAATGGTTTTTCTTGGATCCACCAGTACTAGACAAGGGCTCTGAAGCGACTCGCCATAGGTCGCTCCAACGAAACCAGAGTTATCAGTAGGGCGTTACAGGGCCCCCCGAGTTCTTAGTCCGCCACCTTAACCACAGGGCCACACAGGACCCTGTCGAACATATTAGCAAGCGCTTCTATAGGATAATGAAAATTAAAACGTGTCGGTCAATGCTTGACTCTGAATATTGGAGAACGTTGAATATGCAGGGAGTGAGACATTACGACTGAAACAACTCACAACTCACAACAAAGATATGGTTTGTTAGAACGGATATTGTTTACAACGGGTGAATGGAAGAAACCACGTTTAGTCATTCTTTTAGATGTTTATTATGATAAGTGTCTTTGCTCAGCACAGAAAGCACGAATTCGGGCCAAAGTTACCTTAACGCTTGGAATGCTGGCTTATTTTCTAAAGATATATTTTTGTGTCGTCTGCTTTTAAAACCTTAACTATCAGCTTGATTTTGATGAGGAAAGATACCCAGAGTAGCAAACAGGTTGGATCACAATCCAACCGCCAATCTACTTGGTGGCTGGCCTGGATCTAACCTGTTTGCATAAGCAGTAAGGCGGTTCAAGCACTATAAGTGCTAAGCGCCCAATGTTACAAAAAGATGAGTCTATAGGAAATATAATTGCTAACGAAGTGTAAGGGTGTGTCCAAATCATTTTGTACACATCTAGCCACTTGCTGATCGATCATTTGACCATTACTCGGGTAATACATTCATACAGTATGTAAGCCGTGTAGTATGTCCGACGTTTTCGCTCTTCTGTCACCTTTAGACTATTCTCCTGATACATGTTCACGATTGGATGTAACTTTTTTCAATCACAATTTCGATAAAGACTTCTTTAAATGTTTGTTTAGTTCTGTTAGTGTTTTACAAGGCAACATCAGTTTTATGGTTACATCGCTATGCCTGGCTCTATATTGATAGATGGATACTCCGAAGCCTAACCATCGTTTACGACTGGTCGCATGGAGTAGAACCATCGACATTTTGCTTAATGTCAACACCTCGTAAAAACGGATCTAACGGTGCCGGGATTTAAACTCATTCATGTATAGGGGTCTTATGATTGCAAGTTCTTTGCTCTAACCGCTGAGATCAGAGTACAGAGTAGTTCCACAGAATTAAACCCTTTACCAAAGTCCAAATTTTCGACTGTCCCAAATTGAAAGAGTTTGCAGTTGACATTTCAAAATGTAATGAAATTGAAAAATAATCTTCTGATAGGGCAGAACACATTGTGGGAAAAGAAGAATTTGTTCGTTAAGAGCAATTTCTCCTTTTCCCACGATGTTTTCTTAAGTCGTCTGCAACAAACTGGTCAAATGTCGTTATTGTTTGGTAATGGGTTAAAGAGTTAAAAACGTTCGTGAAGTTTGAGGGGTGATCGAAAGCGTTTCTTCGTACTTATAATGATGATAGATCCGAAGTTCTGTCGAACTATTACAAAGGTACAAACTTAAGTTCATCCCATTTTGAAGATTAAACGAATACCGAACACAAAGGGCGTCCTCACAATAAACAACAAGAGAGAGAGACACGGAATTGGAAAAATGCATTGCGGTACATGGTATCATCACCCAGCTGATAATTCTTTTTTTATATATGGATTTTACATCACATCAACATTATTTCAGTTATGTAGCGATGCCCGACTCTTAATGATTGAGGAAGACCCCCATACTCAACTGCCCACAATGGCTGGTCAAGGCGGGAAGAAACAACGGCATTCTGTAAGTCAATCGGGAGACCCAGCTGTTAAACATGTTGTACTGAGAACGGCACGATATTACTGAATACTGAATTATGTGTCCTAAATTGTGGTATACCGGTAACTTTTGGCCCTTCTTTATTCTATATAAAAACAGCCATTTGGCTCCTTCACAGTACCTTGCATGACAAAATTCACAGTTCGTCATTGTTGATTCACTTTTCCACACCCCGTACCCAATCAGAATTTCTCGAACAAACATGTCGAAGATCATTTACTTATTTCGCTATCGGCAATCTCTTTACCCCCCCCCCCCCCTCGAAAATCGCATCCCAAAATACTGGGGTCAGCAAAGGGCGTCTTCCTTATTGCTTCGCCTTCCGCGAAAGTAGTTGTTGTTACACCAAGAAAGGTTTAAAACATGGTCAACACCCACAAAAGATCAAAACATTCAAAAAGGCCCCCTCGTGTATCCTAAAAGCATAGAATCAACACACAAAGTAGCATTCTAAATTTTCATGAACTACATTTTAATGTACAACGACCTCTGGAAGTAATTCCTTCGTGGTCATCCACCAAAACAACAATCAACATTTATGACATAATATTTGGTCACATCCGATATTCAATCTGATCTCATCTCGTTAATTAATCCAATGAAAACTCGCCTGAAGCAATACCAGGCGATGAAATCACGTGACTAATGTTTACGATATCAGAACAAGATGGTCGCGCCAATGACGGAACAGGTATATATGCTTTTTCACTATTTTGCCAATCTGAACACATCGGGTTTATCCAATGAAAACGATTTGTTACCTCACGGAAATACCCAAGTAGCATTTTTACCACTGATAGCCACAATGTGTATCCCGCATGAGCTGACGATCAACTTTCCGGTTCTTGTGATATGTGGTGTGCGTTGTTTTCAGATCATTCGCGCCAGAGCCTGAAAGTTGATGGTCAACTCATGCGGGGTACACATTGTGCCTATCACTGGCAAAAACAGGTGAACAAGCAAAGATACCAGTGGCGCAGCATCTTTGTTTCGACATACGATCTTAAATATTGGTCACGTGATTCCCCCGCCTGAAATATGGAAGTCGCAATATTGTTTGTCGCGGGACTTCTTTAATTTTTGTACTTTCATTTTCAAATACAGATCTCAATGTAAAATCTAAATTGTCACTTAATTTGATGAAGGAAACAGTTTATTATACCATAACTGATAACTTCACTGTTATATATGTGTTAACGATCACAAATAATTATTTAAAATGTTCAACAGTTCATATTTATTGCATCACTTAACATGGGCGAACATCGCAAATGTGTTAAAAGCCGGGGACGATTCACCCGAAATCGTGCAGTCCTACCCTTATTTACGATGTGTATTTCTCAGATCATGGAAATACCCGAGTAGTTACGATTGATCCGATACTGTTACAGTTTACAAGAAATGAATGATCACGTAATGTGTATACGGTTGTTGTTTACAACAATAATAGCGTTCATCTCTATCAAATAAATTATCTCCTCAGTTAAAAACACATCTGTCATACAAGAATACAACTTTTCAAGTTCTGTTTGTGTATGAGCTATATCGGCGTTGTTCTTATTGATAGTTATGGTTTGCAACCCTATTGTGGATAAACAAAGTTCATTTACTGTCTGAAAACATGATCGAGGCGCAAGATTAGCGAGAACCAGATGACACTATTATAACCGTATTAGGTCATAGGCATGTTGTGCTTTTGGTCAGAAATTTCAATAGCGTCCCATGTTAAATCCATCATTTTAAAATACTTCTAGGCGAACGAATAACGTTTGTCCCAACAGGCTTTGTAGAATATCCTTTTCACTCACAAATCCAACAAAATCGGCACCATAATCGTTTCATTCTTTTGTCTATCAAGTCATGTGTCTCTGTACCGCCCGAAAATAGGTATGAACTCT
This sequence comes from Cerastoderma edule, assembly GCA_947846245.1. Classification (NCBI taxonomy): domain Eukaryota; kingdom Metazoa; phylum Mollusca; class Bivalvia; order Cardiida; family Cardiidae; genus Cerastoderma; species Cerastoderma edule. The sequence continues at coordinate 689,129 of OX401418.1, read as the reverse complement.
ATCATCTCAGAAGAAGCAGTCCTGTAAAATCAAACAAAAGCACACGAAATAAGAATGGCAGTACCTACAGCTGTACAAAGGACAGGTAAATACATACGTTTTATACCTTCTACCCATAAAACAATGCCATCGAAGCCCAAACAAATTTCTATTTTAAATGGGACTACTTTTGGAAGCAGTTTGCAGCAGGTGCAAGGCCATTAATGGCGGCGTAACAGTGTGTCATACTGCTGCACTGTGTGTGTGTGTGTGGTGGGGTGGGGTGGGGTGGGTGGTCCGGCGTGTTATGTAAGCTTTACCATTGGAGTTTCAACATGGATATGTCTTGGATCTTGTAAGATGTCTCATTACAAAACCAAACTTAAAACTTTAACACATTTGTACATTTGTAATCATCTAATTTCCGTCAGTGTTTACTGAGTGGCAGCCTAGTCTAGTCTTACTAGTAACTATTTATTTGAGCGTTAAAAGAGGTGTAGGATTATTTTGGATGTGTCCCAAAAAGTTGCTTTCATTTAGGACTGAATCGGGTGGCTTCGTATATGACGACCAACAAAGGTTTACTTCATACTGTCAATCACGTTTTAAAAAAGACTGTCTCAGAGATTGAGCTTTTAACTTTTTGAAATAAATTGTCTTCTACCGTATGATAAGAACATAGGTTTCTAAAGTAAGAATAACTATATTATTTACAGCTTCCCAACCCTACCCATAGCTGAACAGAAAAGAACATTAAAATCAAAGATTGTTTAAACGGGTTAAGTTAGTAAACAACGATCTAAACTTAGAGTAACAGGTGGTAGTTTTAGATACCATCGTCACGTGGGTCTTCGGAAAGGTATACTGTACATGCGCATGGAATAGGAAAAGAGAAATCAATTTACATTTAGGATGGTTACGTCAACCCATTACCTAGTATAGTTTATTTAGTTAATGCGCAAACAATAGATCAGTGCAAAAAGTCAAGACTGTTTTATTTGAATCACTCAGCCATTATAAAGCCCCGAGTAGTCGTTCAAAAATCAAGTCCGTCCTGGTTTGACAGATTAACAGGTGAATATCCTGGGACTAATGAGTTAAATAATAAGTTTCATAGATAATACTTATTTTACCTTTAGAGGAGGTAATAGTATTTCCGGTTCTTCTTTGTTTATGGTTCATTCTTTATGAAATAAATATCTTCAAAGAACTGTTCCAATTTTGTTTTTTGGTAATAAAAGTTTATCATTATTTCCAGCGTAGATTTTGAATAATTCCTCTGTATACTTCAATTCTTTATCACCCATGTTTTCACGTACTAGCTCACGTGTTATCTGATCGTATAACTTACAATATGTTATAAAGAATAAAATACAATGAAAGGGGAAATTTTAGGGAATACATGTATTCACAATTTGATTTAAATGTAAATTGATTTCTCTTTTCCTATTCCATGCGCATGTACAGTATACCTTTCCGAAGACCCACGTGACGATGGTATCTAAAACTACCACCTGTTACTCTAAGTTTAGATCGTTGTTTACTAACTAAACGCGTTTAAACGATCTGTATGTGAGAATCTGGCCGGGGTGAACCAGAGACATTGATAACTGGTGTTTGGACCCACACAAGGTAAATAACTCTCATGGAAATGGCATTTAAAGCCATAAGGGATAACCTCCCTTTCAATTCTTCAATGACCACAATATTTCTTGGCTGTCTTTTACAAGAAAAATCGTATCATCATCCGTCCGACTGCTTTAAAAGGAAACGTCCTTGTTTTATATCACACAATACTGAGATGATTCTATGCATTTTACCCAAAGTATATTGTATTTATAAACTTTACTTTTTGGCATATTGAATAATTGAAAAGTGTTAAGAAGTGTACAATTGGGATATATTTTTCTTGTAAAAGACAGCCAAGAAATATTGTGGTCATTGAAGAATTGAAAGGGAGGTTATCCCTTATGGCCTTAAATGCCATTTCCATGAGAGTTATTTACCTTGTGTGGGTCCAAACACCAGTTTTGAAATATCTAAGACTCGCCGAACAAAGGAATCGACTCGTCCAAAAAAGGATATCGACTTGTCCAAAAAAGGTTATTGACTCGGCCCTCCGTATTAGTTCACCCAGAGACATGTTATCAATGTCTCTGGTTCACCCCGGCCAGATTCTCCAATCGTAACTACTCGGATATTTCCGTGATCTGAGAAATATATTTTCATTGGATAAACCCGATGGGTTCAGATAACCATTTCTCCACCCGTTTGAATAGCACAGTCATCTCTTAAGTGGGGGTAGTTGAGGTGTCTCTTTTTTGACCAAGGTTTACGACCATAAAACAAATAATAGAACGTATACAGTATCGCCATTTGTACTGACAACAGTATACCCAACGTTCATATCTCTGTTTGAAATGGCAGTAGTTGGTCGATAGTCCAGTGTCTTTGATCACGCTTGGATTCACAACCTCTTTCGGGTTATCGTATTCAACCCTTTATCTAACGCCAAATGTTAGACTATCCCAAATTGAAAGAGTTTGCAGACGACACTTCAAAAAGTGATAAAATTGGAAAATAATCTTATGAAGGGACAGAAAACGTTGTGGAAAAAGGAGAAATTGCTCGATACGAGCAATTTCTCATAATGTTTTCCAGAGTCGTCTTTAACAGGGTGGTTCAATTTCGTTATTGTTTGGTAATGGGTTAATGTCTGCCTGCATTGTGTAGCGTTGTACACATTGTAATGGCACTTGATGTTGTATGACCCCAACCTTTGATAAACTTGGAGGTTTTAAATTGAAATCCGCTTGTGTCCATTAAACCATCGCATAGGGTATCCTGTATTTGACAAACGCTGTCTATAAGCCTATTCGATAATGCCAGAGAGGGGTATATAGTGAAATACTAAGAGATTGTTTAGCATTTAACAGAATTGAACAGAACATACTTTTATTTAGACTTGTACAAAGTACATTATCTACAACATATATAAAGTACAATTTGATGTCAAAGTGACAAACATATACTGATAGTTACAAGAAAAAGTTATGAAAAGAAAAAAAGAAAATGTTTAGTTTGTTATCTTTGGAGGTAAACATATACATTTTTAAGGGTCAGAATTCAAGAGCATTCCTTTTTGTAAAAGTCTCTTTAATAAACTCTGTAATAAAATAGTAAATTTATAAAATGAAGGTCTTATGTAGTACTTTTTCTTCATATACTTTTGTCTGATGCTTGCAAAACATTGACAAATACATATTAAGTGATATTCATCAACAGAGAGTCCCAAGCTTATAACAGTATTTCCGGGCGGCATAGCTGCGCCCGGCCCGGATCGGCAATCGTGGTCGTCCGCTCTCCACTCCGGCTCTTTAACGCTGACTCTCCAACTGTGACTATCCAGAAACAGGTAATCACATGGCCTACTATACAAGCCCATGGTAACCAGGTAATAAGCTGTTCACCATATGCTGGGGTGAATGGGTTGCACAAGATTAAGTCAGTGAATACCCTTTTCACTACAGGGTATAAGTCAGTGAAATATTATTAGTTTCTAAAATATAAGGGTGCACACAACGATTCCTTCCAATAGTTGTTGAGAAACAAACATGCAAGCACAGCTTTTACCAAAACGTTTTCGAAGTACAAAAGACCGCATAGTTTGCTTTAATTCAAAACATAAGATTTGAAACTTGAAAGAAGTTCATGAGATACAAACTTGCATGTCAAAACTTAACCAAGATTTTCCAAGTACAAAAAGCCGCATAATTTGCTTAAATTCAAGACTAGAGATACAAAACATGGACAGGGACTAGATTGGATTAGATTATGACCCTGAATACATTACGTAAAGTATCAACCCTTTCATGAGAAACAAACTTAACCGAGGTGTGACGCCGACAGCGACCCCCGGTGAGTAGTATAGCTCTCCTTAGTCTTCGAATAGTCGAGCTAATAAATGAATTATAAAACCTGGGTACCGTTTTATTAAACAGTTTACGCTTAAGATTTGCGTAAGTCTAAAACAACAATTCCTCTTATTTCAATATTCGACGAAGCAATATTGCAAAGTGACACATCATTGGAATCGTCTCTCCGAGACGCTTCTAATGAAGTGCCACATTGCAACATTGTACTTTCATTGAAGATACTATCCATGTTTATCAATTATGACTTACGCACATATTTTCCGTAAGTTGTTTAGTAAAACGGGCCCTTTCCCTAATATTTGTTTTTTAACTTTTCTAACTTGAAGTGGCTCTTTGTGTACAGCCTCACATCAACTACCATCATAGTGTAAACCGAGCTTTCCATGAATGGGTGAAGATAATTAACCCTTAGAATGTTGGGCAATATTCTTAAAATAGATGCTCGTGTTGTCTGCTTTCCAAAAACTTAAATGTCTGCTTTATTTTGATGAGGAAAGTTACTCAGAATAGCAAACAGGTTATATCTAGGACAGCCGCCAATTTACTTGGCGGCTGTCCTGGATCTAACCTGTTTACATAAGCCATGCATCGGTTCCACTACTATAAGGGTTAATTGAACAGCCCATAAAGGCTGGCCAAGTTGTGTAGAACCCGAGTAAAATCATCGCAATCCCGTTGTCTATGTTTTTCATCAACAGTAAGGAGATCATTTCCTAAGAGAAGTGTATTTAGATCCAGTAAAAACATCGAAACTCGCCAGAGAATGAAACAATTCGATTCTTAAAGTCTAATAAAGTTGAAATAGTGCGTAGATGTCTCCGCTACACCACAATCACACAGAGGTTAATCAACAATATTTTTAGTAAATAAATGATGCTTTAGAGAGCTACAATCTCTTCTTAGTCTTGTATGTATTATTTGAAGCCGTCTACGCCCAATAAAACAGTTTATTAGGATTTGGCTTAACAATATCTAAGAATGTCTTAAAATTGCAAAGTGCGGATTTTTTTGTATTTGTGGGTAGCGTGTTCCACTCTTCTACTGTAGAAGGGAGAAGTGACTTTTTGTACAGATTAGTCTTGCATGATACAGTCCCAAGATTTTGTGGATTGCATAGATTATAAACATTCGTGTATTCTTTGTTTTGGGGAATGAGATATACCAAGAATTGTAGAGCAAGGTTTTTATTCATCTTATAAAATAGTATACATTTATGTTATCGTCTACGCTCACTAATGTTTCCCAACAACACTCTTTTAAATCACACAGATACTCATTTACTACAGCCATTAACCATATATTTAAAGGTATACACAATGAAAAAATATTAAATCTAACAATAAAGGGAAAATAATTACTATACCACAATCACTGATAACTTTTGGCCCACAAAAATCTCATAAAATTTCCCTATAACTTATTACTTTCATGCACTTTTAATCATTTTTTCTATAGAAAAACCCATTGATTTTCAAGATCTGGCCAAAAAAGGCCATTGATTTAATTAAGAAAAAAAATCACTGACTATGAGAGAGAGAGAGAGCATATTTGCATGACGCTGGTTTGTAAGCCTTTTGTTATACATACATTTTATTAGCAACGGCAAAAAAAAGTTTGCCTTAAGCCATTTACAATTCAAAAATGACAAAGACATGAAATTACAGAAAAGATATAATACAACACAAAAAAGGAACATAACAACAGAACAGTCATAAAACCATGGGTAGTTATAACTGGCAAGTAGAATTAAATGTAGTCAAAATCAATTCAACATCGTTTTCAATATATGTTTTCTAACATCCATAGCTTCCTTAATATATTTTGACAATTTGAGTAATTTACAATGATTCGAGGAGGACATGAGACTATAAAACTTATTAACAGTTGGGTGTGGTAAATTAATCATGTATTTTTCCCGTAAAAATCTATATCTTGGGCAACATAATATGAAATGAAATTCAGACTCGACTACTTTCATGCTACATAGTTTACACAGGCGATTGTTTCTATCCATTTTTTCTTCCAGTTTCAATTTCAAGTGGGTGTGAGCTCAAACGAATGCTGGTCAAATGTTTTCTTTGGTGATCATTTTGTATTGAGGTTAAATAATTTTCAAATTTTGAATTCTTCTTTAAAATTACAATAATATGAAAGTTTTGATGAGTTATTGATGTAGCTAGACCAATCTTGCATGAATTGGTCACGAAATAATCTTCTGATAGGGCAGAAAACATTGTGAGAAAAGGAAAATTGCTCATTAAGAGCAATTTCTCTTTTTCCCACGTTTTCCAGAGTTGTCTGCAACAAAATGGTAAAAAGTCGTTATGTTTGGTAATGGGCTTGGAGACAGATTACCAGTACAAAAATTCCTTAATTACTTAATGTCATACATGGTTACTTCATCATTCATAAATATATATAAAATGATGACTAAATTATGTACAAGTACACTTCATCTATCAACCCAATCTGTCCATAAGACAGCATGCTTGACTATTCGATAATCTCGGAGATGGGTATAATTCAGTGAAATACTACTTGTTTTTAAAATATGAGGGTGCACACAATGATTCCTTACAATAGTTGTTCAGAAACTAGTGTGCGCACACAACTTTAACCAATATTTCCAAGTACAAAAGATGGAATAGTTTGCTTGAATTAAAAAAAAGAGATGAAACTTGGTTAGGGACCTTACATAATGACACTGAAACCATGTGTAATGTGTCAACCAATTCCATTTCAGTAAATCATGAGATACAACCTTGCATGTAAAAGAATTAACAAAGATTTTCTAAGTACAAAAGACTGTTTAGTTAGCTTAAATTCAAAACTAGATATATGAAACTTGGCCAGGGACCTAAGCTTATGACCCTTAACATATGTGTGAAGAATACATCGATAGAGTAGTTAATGCGATACAAACTTGCATGTAAAAACTTAACCAAGGTGTGACACTGACAGCCACACCGATGCCCAGGTGAGTAGTGTAGCTCTCCTTATTCTTCAAGTAGTCAAGCTAAAAAAAACATTATCTTCGCATTGTTACAGACTTTTCAAAGATGTATAATGGAATATCCTTTATTCATTCCGCAATATTTGTTATCTGGCAAATAACTACCAAAATAATCCTGTCCACATTTAATGTTTATAAACACCCCTGGTTTTGACATTTTAAAGTTTAAACTTATCTATTTTATATTGATTATGACGAAAGCCTGCAGCTTATTGAATTTGCTCTTGAAGATTGCTTCTTAGTTACTACACCAGTACTCACGCCCATTCGTGGGTAAGTCCTGGCAATTTTCATCTCACCTTACTGGGATTCGGGTACGGGACCCATCTGTTATTATATGGGTTTTACATCACATCAACATTATTTCAGTTATGTAGCGATGCCCGACTCTTAATGATGGAGGAAGACCCCATACTCAACTGCCCATAAGGGCTGGTCAAGGCGGGTAGAACCATCGGCATTCCGTAAGTCAGTCGGGAGACTGCCTCTCATGAAAATCCATATCCCTCTCAGGATTTGAACCCACGCGGACCCATCTGTACAAGAAGCCGGCGCTCTACCAATGTACCAATAACGCCCATATTTTGACATAACAACAAAATTTACATTTATCATCTTCGGTTTAATATTCTTTCTTTTCTTTTGTCCATTAATGTACAGGGCTTGCTCTGAAGCCTTTTCCTACACATTCCCTTGCTTTGCTACTCGCCCAGTATTAGGTGAGTAAATGTCACTGAAACTCACCAATGTTACCATTGCATTAACCCTTTACCAAACAGCAAACTTTTAGAATGCCCCAAATTGAAAGAGTTTGCAGACGACATTTCAAAATGTGATGAAATTGAAAAATAATCTTTTGATAGGGCATAAAACATTGTGGAAAAAGGCGAAATTGCTCGTAACAAGCAATTTCTCCTTTTCCCACAATGTTATCCAGAGTTGCCTTCAACAAACTGGTCAAATGCCGTTATTGTCTGGTAATGGTTAATGTCTGTGGTGACTGGACACAATCATATCCTCAGCACACTTTACTATCAACAGTACACAAAAATATTATACAATTATTTTTTCTCGTCGCCGATTGGACCCCTCACACACAGAGGGGGAATACTGATGCGTTTTTATCGCAGGGCACCTCCAAGCTGTCACGCAGTTTCAGCTTGGATCATCCGAGTTACCCATTTCCCAGTTCTTTAATTTCTTTGGTGCACTGTCATATACCAAGAACATTGTTTTCTTGACAGTCATGAAAAGTCCAATCATTTAACTACCAAACAAGATTTTTTCTCTTGCCACAAAAAGTTATCAGTTAACGATTTCTAACCCATTCGCCTTTCTAAACCAACCATTTAACCACCCTAACAAATATGTCTTGACGAGGTATTTTGGGCCTATTCAGCCTCGACACCTTGAGTAGTATTCTGCACACGGGTGGGCAGTTGATCTAGTTCATAACCACAAGTAAGGTGGGCTTTTTTATCTTAGGCTCCGAAAGTATTGAATAATCATTTCCAAACTATCCAGGTATGTAAATTTGGGGAGCTGCTACATGGAAATCCATATTGTTTGATAGCTGTTATTATTTCTCCAAGACATTCTACATTATTGAAAGTTTTTTCGGGATATTGGCGCCATAAGGTAAATAATCTTTATTATCCTTTCAGAAACGGTTTTATGCCCCCTTTTACCATTCTCTGATACAGTTTAAAGAAGATCATGTTTCATATGCTTCCAGAAGTAGCTATCTCACTCACATTGATGCGTTCCTCTAATGTTTTCAATGGTTCACTCAGAGGGGGGTCATTCAGGTCCACCATTATCTTCACAAATAGTGTGTCATCCTTCAGGAACCCGTTGTTTGAGTTCTGTAAATTTTCCAAGCGTAGGAACAATGGACATCCGCTGGCTATGTTCATGTCCGTTGTGGGTCTCTTGAAAGAGGAACTGCTGGGGTCTGGTCTGAACGAATCCATGACGTGTTCCTTGCCACCCTGGTTAACCAAACAGAAAGTGACCCTCTGTTTAAAGGGCCAGGATTGGAGTGCATCATATTGACCTCTCATAACCACGAAGAACAGGGATAAATGACTACCCTTGCCCATGCCATCTCCATTTGCATAGAGTCTAGCACACATCTTATACCCCCGTCTACTTGTAAAGAAAGGCGGAGAATAAATACTTATACTTCTACCTTGTATAGCATCTTGTTGCTTTTTGGTAAATTCTGAGACCTTCCAGTAGAAAGCACCATCATAAGAAGCAAATTCCGAGGATTGAACTCTCATCTCCAACTCTGCAATGGCGACATCCTTTACGGCCAAAGTTCTTTCCAATGTTCGAATCTTGAGCTGGTTTTGCTCCATTGTATCTTTCATTCCCCTGCGATTCTGTTCTATACGCTCTATGGCAGCTATCGTTTTCTCAATCTCTCTGTGAAGGGCAGAAACAATCCCTTCAAATGTTCCAGTCTTCACTTCCAGCTGCTGAAACTTTTCATTGTTTCTACCTTGTTGTGTTTCTAGAGCTTGTCTGACTCTGGGGTCCATGGTTCCCGAGCTCTCACCTCCTCCCCCGACTACAGCAACTGTTGAATTGTTCACCACATCAACTAGCTGTCGTTCCAGGGCTGTTATCTTATCATTGAAGCTATGCTCAAATGTATCAATAGAAGCCTTAATTTGTGGGATCTCTGTCTTAACTTCATTGTCCATGTTGTTTTGGCGTACCACGACAGCTTCGAAATGTCGAGACACATTCACGGTATCAAGATGTTCATGAACTCTATCTTTATCAACCTAGAAAAAGAAAAAATGTTTCACAATTAATTGAGACAATATTCCTTATGCTATCAACCTATAAAGAGAAAGAAATTCCTCAATTTAGGCTCACACTCTTTATAAATACCTGGAATTTACGTAGCTAGAAATATTTCTTTATTAGTAGTCATTGCAAACCACCAGTGCAAGTTGAGCACCATCCCTGAGTATACAGTCTATTCCCTTGACTACTGGTCCACATTCATCCCAAAGCCTATCTTATTCTTTATTTTTTATTTATGATGGTAATTGCTGTATCAACAGCTACTCAGTTGAAAAAACAGCTTCATCTAATTCTTTAATCATGTGTGGTGTGAGTAGCAAATGTTAAGACATTGACTTAAACAATCCTCATCATATAATCAATGATGGTTTTCAAATGTCTGTATACCCCAATACAGATCCTTTATGACAGTACCATTGGAATTTTCTAGACAAAACCTTTGAAGAGAAAGTACCTGATACTAGGTTATAGGTCTGACAGACATTAAAGAGGTATGTGAACCTTTACAATTTTCTTAACCAATTGTATCAAAATCAAATGGGGGGCATAATTTAGTCAAAATTCATGTTTCACATTTGTTTCATTTTCAATATTAATAACATAAAACTCAAGATAATCTTAATACCTTTATTTCAAAAAGATAAAAAGAAAGCAGTGAATCCATATATGTCCCAATGTGATGAACTGGAAAACCAGTGTTTGGAAAACAAAACCTGATTGAAAGAATTAGCAAAACATGTACACGTACTTTAACAAAAATAATAACTTTTTTGAGATATAAAACGTTTTCAGAACCATGAACAAATAATAAAGATACAATTAGATAAATAAACAAAATTGATATGGAATGAGTTAAAATCTGCATAAAAAACCCGTACCAGACTGGTTCATTTTCCTCAAAAAGATATTAACTTAATTCAGCACTAATTCTTATTTTGGCTTCTTAACATCATCTGGTTACCATCAC
>OX401418.1:672797-677915 GCA_947846245.1 Cerastoderma edule | reverse complement strand
CCTGTTCATTGAATGTTCTTGTATTTGTTTCCTCGCTGGTACCAAGCAGGTTACGCCCAAGAAAGTCAAGCATACCATTTGCCTTCTTGGTGATTCTGTTGATGTGGGACCCCCAACCTAAATCAGATTGAATGTCTACACCCAGGTACTTGGAGGTCTTCTCAGTATTTAGTTTAACACCTTTAAGAATGTAATCAGTAAGACGTGGATGCATTGACCTAGATATCCGCAGAACACTGCATTTAAGAGGGTGAAAATTCATACCCCAGGTTTTTTCCCATGCTGCTAGAGTATCAAGATCAGTTTGTAAATTTTCTGGTCTTCCTCTGACTTGATCTGACGGTACAAAATGCAATCGTCTGCAAACAGGCGAGTCTTAGAGAGAATTCCGTCCAGTAAATCGTTTATAAACATAAGAAATAGTATAGGGCCTAAGACTGATCCCTGAGGAACTCCGCTTACAACTGGAACCTCACTAGATGACTGCCCCTGGACTATCATTCTCTGTAGAAATGATTATATCCACTGATAAGTATGACCCCTTATGCCATAGTGGTGTACTTTCTTCATAAGTCTTTGTTGAGGTACACGATTAAATGCCTTGCTAAAGTCTAAAATGATCATATCGGTTTGTATTCCCTTGTCCAATATTTCAGCCAGCTCATGTGAGAGGGTCAAAAGTTGGGTTTCACAGCTTCTTTTAGCTCTGAAACTATGCTGACAGTCAAGGAGAAAGTTGTGTCTGTCAAGATGCCCCATCATACGACTTACGATGACATGCTGTAGCAGTTTGCAGCAAAGACTGGTCAGGGATACTGGTCGATAATTTGCCGGATCCTGTCGTGCTCCTTTCTTGTATATTGCTGTGATGTTGGCTTGACGCCAGTCATCAGGTGAGGTACTTTTCCCTCATCAAGAGAACAACTGAATATGATGATCAGTATATGAGCTATTTCTTCAGCGTAATCGTTCATTATTCTGTCAGGAATGTTGTCTGGACCAGAAGCTTTCCGTGGGTTGATATTATTGAGGAGTTTGAGTATACCTTATTTGTTGACCTTAATTTTTATCCATGTTAGGAAATGGATCCCCAGAAGGATTTTGAACATCTCCTGCTGCCTCTTCAGTAAAAACTGATCTGTATTGCTGGTTGAGAATATTTGCTTTGTCTTTTGCCATGTTAAATAAGCATCCCTGGTCTCGAAGTGGTGGGATACCAGAGTTGTCTTTCCTTAGGGATTTAATGTAACTCCAGAACCTCTTTTGCTTTGATGGAATGTTTGAATTTGGATCATCAGCTTCGAATGAATTATTTACATAAGAGTGATAAGATTGTCTTGTTAGTTTTTGAGTTTCTTGTTTGCATTTTTTATACTTGTCAATTTCCGAGTCTTTATTTGTTCTCTTCATTCTTGCAAAAAGTTTACCTTTCTTTCTGATTGCTGATTTAATGATATTATTTATCCATGGCTTGCTTCTTCGGCCTTCCTTCATTATCTTAGTTGGTATATGATGCTCCATCAGTGATAACAAAGTGTCTCTAAACTTGGCCCACATATCGTAGAGTGGATAAATCTTGATAAGGATGATCGAAAAGGTATGGTGGTATATATAATATTTGTACTGAGAGTGTTCGTTGTGGAGGATATGACATGTGTTTAGTTTGTGTAAAAAAGTAATGAAACCAAAGAGCTGTCTCTGTGAATTGTTCTTAAGTGCAAAGATGCAGCTAATAGTTCCGAGTAATACTTTCGATTTCTTCAAATCTAGTGAACATCCAATGAGGATTTGTAACTTGAAACATCATATGGACCAAACAGTATCGTTTCACTTCATAGATTTTAACTCCAACGGGCCAGCTTGTGCGTCGCTTGACCATATGCAAATGTGGGAGGTCACGTGTCAACTAACCATGAATCAATTAGTTTTCACGGCACCCCTTTCCAAGTCACCTTTTGCACATTGTAACGGGTTAAAACTTTTTTTATTCGGCTCACCCGATAAATTCCTACGCCTTTCCCGAAAATCCGAACCCATTAACGTCACGAACCTATTATTCTCTATGTTTCGATCAAAATCCAGTGAATTAAAATCTGCAGTCTTCAATGGTGCAGGTACTGCAACAGTTGCTAGCAATGCCAAACACGAAAAGTGCCAATAGGATTTTTACTTAACACTTTCCATGTTAATTGAGTTAATTGGTTCCTAATTCGTATGAAAGGGATAACCTGGTAAACAAATCATTACTGGTTCACCATACACTTTGATATGTTTGTGTATAATTATTACAGTCATCTTTTTTTCCTTTATATGTTTTTTAGTTTATACCAATCCGAAAAAAAGGATTTCAGAAGGCAATGTGACAAAAATAATGTACTCATGATGAGCACAATTTCATATTGAAAATATACTTATTTTCAAACCTTTTATCGGACTACGACCGGTTAAATATATTCATGCTTTTTTATATTGAAGATATATCGACACATGACACATGTTCCACATGAATGTGTTTAATCCAAATTATTATTTTTCCATATAGCCGAACGTCTACTATTAATTAAAGCCAGTAAATATTTTTGTATCTAGATCATATTGATAACAGTTTAATAATATAAAAGAGTTCAGGGACGACATGACTTTGAAGCAATGACGAACACTCAATTATCTTTAAACAATATGTTTACAGGATGATTTCCGTTCCCTTTAATACAGATATAGCCTACTTGTGTGTCTTGACTACTCTGTTATGTTTACAAATGAAAAACACAGCTGTTTTAACCTTTTTTATATGTACTTAAAGTCCTTGCCGAACTGTTGCTGTATATGCATGTGTGAAAATAAATGTGTTTTCTTTTTTTTTGTAATGGCAATAAGTATGCTTTGTGCTATTTTATGCTTAATATATTTGAGTTAACCCTTTCCGAAACAACAAATCTTCGACTGTCCCAATTTGAATGAGTTTGCAGACGACATTTCAAAATGCGATGAAATTGAAAAATAATCTCCTGATAGGGCAGAAAACATTGTGGGAAAAGGAAAAATTGCTCGTTAAGAGGAATTCCTCCTTTTCCCTTATTTTTTTTCTAAATTCGTCAGCAACAATGTGGTCAAATGTCGTTTTTGTTTGGCGAAAGGTTAAACCGAATATCAGATATGGTAAATCAACTGAGGAACGTATCATATCGTAACCCATCGAATCAGACAGGTAAGACAGCCGCCCTATCCAACATCGTCGTGAGTCGCAAATCGTAAATGGTTCTTATAGTTTATAGTGTATCGTGCATAAATCGTGGAAACTCATACAGTAGCACTACTGTAACAGCCCTACCAGTGGCAGATTTTTTAACCTAGTTGAATAATCTCTATTTATATGGTAACACCTATCTAGTTATAAAGAATATTAAAAAAAAACATACACAGAAAGCAAAGGGTGAAAGCCAACACAAACATCGTTATCTTTGGTTCGGGCATGAAGAAAGCTTGTACAATATCGATCGCGAGATAGATAAGGTGTCGTAATATTACTGGGATTATCAATGGTGAATATTTTCCAAAAATTGAAGAGACGTGCACATCCAGGAAGCATGAGATAACGTTTACAGGTAGCTTCAACATTGTCTCTCCATTAACCTTTTCATATCGTAGAGGACGCAAGAGACATCTTAATGTGTTGCATGCGTGAAGCTTCTCAACGTTTCGGACGAATTATAATAGATAGTAAGATAGATAGATATCTTTTATTTGACCATCATTTATGTGTATAGTAATTTTTACAAAACATATAGACATACAATATATACTGGTCAATAATTAAAGTACAATTACATACAATTTGAATAATTACTTCTATTTCAAAGTAGATGAACTATATTAATAATTAAGTCATATTATGCGTAAAAGATATTCTCTCTTTATAAGCAAATTTGAGATATGTTGCTAAATTCTTATCGCATGATCTTAATAGCTGTATAAGTTTAATCATGGTCTTTTATAATAAAACTCATTGATATATTGTTTTCTTATATAGATATATTGTGAACATTTCAAAACAAAATGGTACTCGTCTTCAATGTCTCCATTACTGCATATTTGGCATATCCTTTCATTTCTTGGTATTCGTTGAAGATTATAACGACATGATTGAATTCGCAAAAAATGCGAAGATGTTCTTATCTTTAAAATGTAAGAGATCTTAGTTCTACTGGTAAATAATCTAGGTACGATTCATATTCAAAATTAATTTTAAATTATCCTTTATGTTTCTATGTAATTGAAATGAAGAAGCGTTTCTAATAGTTGAAAATATATTCTGGATTAATTCATCTACTAAAGTTGGATAGGTTCCACGAACGGCGAGGTTCGAACACTGTTTCCGAGTGTTTGAAGAAACCGCTTTTCTGGTACCATTACACCAAGCGGCGGAGAAAATCGGATCGTTAGGCGGGTACTTTGCGCTACATTGTGCACGAAATCGCTATTTATGAAAGGATACTCACCGGTTTGAAGAATTCGAATCGACGAAAGTCGCCATTTTTTTTCCACGGTCTCTATCATTTCTGATCACGTGATTCCCATCCCTGTATATGCAGACCTAGAATGTCTATGCTTTCGATGAAATATTCATTTATTAAACAATCACTACCACAGGCTTTACATTGTTTTAATGTTTTTAGCGCATTGTTAAATCCGTGAGTTCAATACGCTTATTCAATTCTGCACTACTTATTTCATCTTCATCAAAATCGTGGTTTGCTGAGAAGATTTCAGCTTCGTCATTTTTAACTTGAAAAATATCTTTGCTTAGCTCTGAAAAATGTTCATGCAAGTCATCAACATTTATATTTTTATCTATTTTGCTATTCTTACATTTTCTAAAATATTTCCAGAAATCTTTTAGCTTAGAAAATCTTAATTGCTCAACTTCTTGTCATATAATTTACGTTTGCTTTTTACTAATTTTACTAATTGCTTATACTCCTTTTTCAGTCCACAAATCTCACGTCTAGAAGAATCAGTCTTACATGTATTGAACTCACGCAATGACAATGTATACAACCTTTGTGCAATTACACACTCTTCGTTGAACCATTTCTTGTTACTACTACATGAAAGTCA
>OX401418.1:665297-667797 GCA_947846245.1 Cerastoderma edule | reverse complement strand
GCTCCCCTACCAACCATATCAACAAAACAAAAATAACCGAATTTTTAGACGTCCACAAATTATGACTTTTTGATACGAATAATATGGACACTTAGAAAGATAAGAAAACTCTTTATAGATAGAACAAAAAGAAAAAATGTTTACCATCATACGCTTTTTTATGTTTATGAGAACATGTTATTTTCTTTTTCTGTTCTCTTAGATATCCAAATGTCTGAACACTTAGCATGAATTAGAACCTCATCAATAGTGAAGACTTTCTCGTAATACGGTCTCACCTTTCTTTATACATTGTTAGGAATCAACAAAAGTCATTTTATTTTTTCTCTTTAGATATCAGGAAAACACTTTGGTTTCAATTTTGTTATTGTTTTTCTAACTTCAAAAACTCTTCCCTTTATTCAAAAATGTGGACAATCGAAAGCCTTTCTTCTCTTCCGTTTTCAGAAAATATAACCTCTTCAAAGACTGTGCTGATTCAGCTTACTGTTCATCAGAAATCTCATCTTATGGTGTGGATATGACCTTGTGTGACAAATGGAGAAATAAAGGTATGTATAAAACACATACACAAAGGAAAACGGAAAAGTATTCGTGGCAAAGAAGTAGCTACATTTGACTAAAATTCACGGAGCCTCTTCAGTGCAGGTTCTAGTCGGAGCTCGTTGGTTCTACAAATGTGTATCTCACACCAAAATTGCCATGGTCCTTCGCTTAAAGGAACCTTGCAAATCTAACACGAAAATCTGTGTATCAAATAGACAGAATTGCAAAGCTTAACTGGGAAATTTATGCACAATGACTATACTTTATTCAACGGTTTGTTCTATCTTAACATTTTGTGCTAACCTTTGCATGTGTTAAACCGAACGGGTTATTTCTGAATTATGTAAAGACTCTCTAAATTTAATATTTTGGTCAACGATCCAACGGATTAAGGTGAATATGGTAGATTCCCTTCTGAAATGAATTATCATGTGAATTGATAATGTTGTGTGAGCAGTATTAAATAGTTTAGTTTAGTTTAGTTCAGGGTATTTACCCGACACAGGTCCCATATGTGTCCTCTTCGTCAGGGCCTTTTCCTACATTTTTCAGTTCTGAATAGATTATTGATAGATACTCAATCAATGATATCTTAAACTTCAAGCAAAAAATATGATTGGAAGAAATAATTGATCTGCAAAAGTAAGAGAATTTCTTTTTACACGTGGTTTGAATTTTATTTTGATGTCACAAGAGGTAGGTGACTCAAATCAATTTTGTTTGTGTTTTAAGCAGAAATTAAATGATTAGTTTTTACCAACGTGCAAAGTGACATTCGTATCTCAACAACATGTAAATTTTGTAGAAATGCTGAACGGTTTTTGAATGTCGAACGTTACCTTAAGCTGCGGTATGTTTTGTTTATATCTTAATTTGTCAGAGTTATGACATCTTATCGTATTGCGTAGTTCGCAAAACGTATTTAGAAATACTAATTGAAGTATCTAAAAAAAGGTTTATTAATGTTGCAGATAAGATGATTAATATAACAAGATAAGCCTGTCGAATGTTCAAGTTTTCTCACTGTGTCAATTTTTGAATTAGGGCTTATAGCCTGGTAACCAAATTTTTGATGACTATATGGATTTTTAGTGTTTTATATAGACGCACTCTGATATCGATACGTCTAACCAAAATTGCAATGGAAACAACGCGGGTATTTCCGTGAGCTGTGAAATACAACTCAGATATAAGTGTAGGGTTACAATTTTTTTTAGGTAAATCGGCCTCCGGCGTATAACACATTTTCTTAGCGTGCACATTAAGTAGTTCAATGTTTATGGAAGTGTTGGACATCCTTTTAAATCATTTAACTCATACCAAATGGCGAAATTGTTATTGTGACATGTATAGTTGTTTCCTCAATCAAATTTAACGACTTTTTTAGATTTCACATTAAAGATCCATTTTTAAAAACCAAAGTGAAGTGACGTTATATCGCGGAAAACAATATGGCGTCGTCCCTATTATTTCAGAGGTGTTTTCAATTGATAAACCCGATGTGTTCAGTTGCCAGAATTGTAGGCAAGGTCGTTATAAGCAAGAAACATTGCATACAGCTATTATGGTTACAAAATCGAACGAACTGCATTAGATCTATTGCAGAAACGGTCGTATCAGTGGCAGGCATGTTCTTGCTTGTCTGGCCGGGTAAGATAACCGATATAATATACACGGAGAGCGCATGTGACGCCTTCAAGGTCGTATTGATAAAATGAGGTCGAATCGTTTGGAATGTTTGACCTGAATTACAGGATTTATGACTCAAACACCTACACTCACTACTGACTCAATAATGTCATAATGGGAAAGCTGGTGGGAGCCTAAAATTTATAATAAAATGCGTTAATTCGAATTTCTTTGTAGGTTTATTTTCTATAAAATTCGGTATGGGTAATGGGTTAATAAAGTGTTTTTTTTTTACACCGTTGTTAGGATTAAGGATTAAACCCTG
>OX401418.1:557797-657797 GCA_947846245.1 Cerastoderma edule | reverse complement strand
ATACAATATGAATACTATCATATAAAGGGATATAACCAAAAATATGCTTAACTATATACAGGTAAAGGCTAAAGAGTTGTCTCTCTTAGATATCATAATACAACAACCCAATCGGAACTACTCGGGTATTTCCGTGAGCTGTGAAATACACCTCGGATATAAGTGTAGGGTTACAAATTTTCGGGTAAATCGTCATCCGCCAATTAACACATTTTCTAAGCGTGCACGTTAAGTAGTTCAATGTGTATGGAAGTGTTGGACATCCTTTTTAATCACTTTTGATCAGTACTCATACCAAATGGCGAACTTGTTGTTGTGACATGTATACTTGTTTCCTCAATCAAATTTAACGATTTTTTTGATTTTACATTCAAGATCTATTTTAGAAACGAAAGAAAGTGACGTCATTCTCGCGGGAAACAATATGGCGTCATCCCTATTATTTCGGAGGTGTTTTCTATTGGATAAACCCGATGTGTTCAGATTGACAACAACCCACAACAAGTAAGTCGGAGACTCAGTAACCTAGTTGGAGACCAGGGTACCGTTTTACTGAGCGAGTTATGGAAAATATTTGCGTAAGTCGTAATTGATAAGCATGAATAGTATCTAAATGAAAGTACAATATTGCAATGAGACACGTCATTGGAAGAGTCTCGGAGAGACGATTCTAATGATGTGTTACTTTGCAATATTGCTTAGCCAAATATTGATAGAAAAGGAATTGTTGTTTTAGACTTTCGCAAAGCGTTAGCCTAAACTGTTTGGTAAAACGGTACCCTAGCACATGCTTACACCCGCACTAGGCTTAGTGCGGGGTATTCGCTAGCCTGAAGGCCTGGCCCATGCATACCTGCATTAGGCAGTAGGCCTAGTTCGCGGTATACGAACGGACCAGGCTACAGGCTAGGTATACGCATGGGCCAGGACACCTGGCTAAAATCTCAGATTAAGGTTTGCCTCACCATCAACGGGAAGTGGTACAGCTAATTATCCTTTATGGATATCAATTACTTGAAAAAAAATATAAAAGAAGAGTGATGAATATCCGTGTTGTATAATGTGCGGACTCACATTTACCTAAATTGCTGTCATTCTAACCACAAAACAATAAAAGCGCTGATAGCGCTGAAGGACCAAGGTGCTTTTAAAGCAAGATGACAGAGGATACATTTGAAAATTTCTTTGGGCAACATCTCGTGGAAAACATCTGCTCCTTTTACCACCATTACTATAATTATTATATCTGTGAACAGAGACTGAACGATAGACTATTTTTCGAACATCTGGACATTTTACATTCATGGTTTGGGATAAAAATCAATGTGATTTAAGTAGGCAATAGTAATCAGTGACGACACAACCGATATGTCTTTCTTAAACAACGGAGAATCTCAAATTTCCTAGAAAAGGTTGGAATGGTGGTTTTACTATTAAAAACAGTTGAAGTATTCTACTGATAACGATATGATATTATAACTAGGAGTTAATTAAAAATACGGCTAGCCCTATTTTCACCACAGTGGTTTTGTTAAGTCCCAGGTAGGATCTTTTTCTCTTTCAAACAATGGGTATTGGGGATGCATATGATTTGAAACAATGTTTTTTTTTTCATAAAACAATCGGTCCAAAAAAATTACAAACTTTATCTCAGTAAAAACTCTTCGATAACGCATACAACATCAGACCATTTTATCATTTACTTTAGTCTGCTTTGTCTGCTCTCAAAAGTAATCAAGCATTACTTAACTCATCAAGCCCTTGAGACGACCTGAGTCTTTAGGAACTGTCTAATCAATGTAGTCTTATTTTGCCTATTTGTATCTCAAGGATAAACATTTTTCTACAAGTCAAGACAAAAGTTGCACACATATTTGTTAAGCGGTGTGTTGGCACAATTTCAATTAGGGAAAAGAATGAAGAGTTTTTCTGACGTCATGACTCTTCCACCAATAAAGATACATTTGAACTGTCGTGCTCAATTTGATAATTGATTGTAAAAAGTTACCGTCTAATGACTTATTAAATCCTGGCTTGGCTTAGTATATTAGATTAAGAAAAAAGAAACAAAATAACAAATGTAATGTTTTGGAAAATAAAAAAGAATCGTCTTTACCGGAAAGGGACAACGCTATCCACTAGGCTATCAAGGCGTGTATGTAAAGTGGAAATTAGGAAGTAATCTTAAAGTGTTCAATGTATAAATGCTCATCACTGACGGCCTGGTTCTAAAAGGCAATTGTTCCTTTTCTCACTTTTACCCATTATTAGCGTAGCTTAGCTTAGAGTCATTACCCAACACAGGTCCCATATGGGTCCTCTTCGTCAGGGCCGTTCCTACATTTTCAGTTCTGAAAACAGCAATGTATTTCCCTTTCTTTTGAGCTTCTACATTTAATTTGAACTGCTCCAACTAAAGGTTTATACTTTCTCTTTCATTTGTCCTATATAAAAGATCATTTAGAAAGTAGTGTTTGTCTCTTACTGCGAGTTTTCGCATGATGTTGCTCTTGATCTGGATATGTCACACAAGTTTTGATATAGGAGAAGGGCTAAACTGTTCTTACGAACGGTTTTTCACTGAGGCAATATATTTTGTTTATCACTCAATAAATCACTGTGAGTGGAAAAGAACTAACCGCTTCTTCGTGTTAAGAGATTTTTCTCTTTCGTCAAAATCTTTTCTTCCTGCCGGTGATGGGTGCATATCATAGTAAGCAAGGCCTGGGAACTAAGAAAACCACTGTGTTAAAAGGATGAATAAAGCATACCTTTAATAAGCCCCTAATAAGAATACCATATCGTTATTGATATACATGTATTGCTTTAAGTGTCTAGAAATACCTCCTATTCATAGGCTACATAAGTTTCTCCTTTTTTAAGAACGACATATTGGTTGTTTCGTCAATGAGTACCATTCACTACGATATTTATGTTTGTTTTAACCAAAGACGATCATTGCACAGGTTTTCCTAATGAATTTAGCATGATCATTCAGATAGGGGAATCTGAATAAGTCATGAGGACGCACAGCATTCTTGTGAACAAAGGGTTAAAGAACAGTGCCCCCCCAGTTTATGTCTGGGTGTAACATAGTCGTTCGATGCTGATCGGGCAGACTCAGCAACAGCACCAAAGAGAAGGGCATATTCAAACCCCTTGTCCAAATTTCTAGAATACTAAGAACTCGTGTTCGCAAATGAGCAGTGCTTCTGCTGGTGCATTACCTCAAATTCCCATCCTTTCACATAGCACAAACACACGTGAAACATTGCAATACAAGAAGACAATACTGTCTCACGAGTAGGAGTGCCTCTTTTTATCAAAGTCTATCATGTTTGACGTCAAATGGATATGCCTCCTGATTGTATATCCTGTATGTATAAATGCATGCGTAGCTGCATTCATATGATACTCAGAATGTTAAATAACTGAAACCATTATGAGAATTGCCTGGTAATATCTTCCGTTTCTGTTTCTAAAGATGCACCAGCAAGAGAAGCGTTGTGTTGGTACAATTTCAATAAGAGACAAGAATCAAGAGTTTGACTTAGGTCAACAATAAAAATTCATTTGAACTGTCGTGCTCAGATGTTTATTGATTGTACAAAGGTATCCGTCTAGTTAACTATCACATTCTATCTTGACTTTTCAATTAGATTAAAAAAAGGAATAAACAACAAATGTATAGTTTTAAAAAAAAACGAAATCGTCTTTACCGGGACTCTAAATATGATGCAAGTTTTATAGAATTCAGACAACCGCGCAACAAACACACGCTGTCAGATTGGAGTACCTAGCATGATCCGTGCCGTGTAAATTGTATCAAAAAGCAATTACCTTACATTTGTAAAATATGATTAAAAGCATACTAGTGCTCAGAAAAACTGCAAAACTGGGTAATATGAGTTATAAATTATGATAGAATATGTTGAAACATAGCGGAAAACAACAGGATCATGATAATATAATATCTGTACTATTCATTGGCTATTTTTCAAAGTGCTATTTACATAAATTTGGTTTCCACCAACTTAACTTCATTGTTTACATTTGAGTCATTTCTATAATATCTATAAATTCTTAAATAAATGATTGACAATCTACTGGTTAGAAAAATCACATGAAACAAATAAAAAATACTGTTATTTATCCAATATTAACAACGTGAACATTCAAAATGTATAATTTCTTGTGTTTTATTGGTTCCCAAAGTTTCTCGGCTGACCTAGTTCTTTCGCTAATTGTAAACAAACCTTATAGTGTTCACTCTTTTAAAAGCATCACGTGAACGTCTTACAGTCCCAATTCCTCTGTAAAAGGGAATTTAAAGTACTTTCAAGTTGATTTTCAATGTTTCTAGAACTTTCACAATTCAAGTGTAAATGTGCGCAAGTATGGCTTTTAGAAAGTAACATAGACTAGTCCCTGTCCTCTAACGTTCGATGAAAATCATTGAAAGGTGCATTTAAAACCTGTTTTTCTCAGAAGCTATATTCGCCGTACAGGTTATTTCCCCAAAAACGCGATTAGCCGTACACCACAATAGCTATTCGCCGTACACCACCACAAATGCTAAAATTGGAATAAATCCTCTAACAGTCTACATATAGTGATAATTTTTGGTACATGGAATTGGGCGTTAATGAGCCTTAAATTGACAATTCATCCGTGTCTGTATATGTTAATTTTTCCATAAAAAGGATCCAAATGTTAAGCAAAGTTGCCTTTCCATCAGTACCAGGCACTCATTTTACATGTCAAATTCAACGATTTTGCGACTTATGTCCATATTTTGAACTAAATAACGTCCGTAAATATTCGTCGATTCATTAAAAGCTTTCTACAGCAGTCAAATTTCTACGAATTTAGAAAAGAAATACTGAATACCACACCTGTATCGTTTGTTTCGAGGGTACTCTTCGCTTCGCTTTGACGCTATTTCCGGTGTAGTTGATAAACGGTGGATACCATTCAGTTTAAGAGAAGAGTTAATGTCATTATTCAAACTCGTCACAGTAATCTCCCTTGCTACGCTGCATCGATCACTGCAACCACAAGATTTTCATCCAGATTTGGATGAAATTTAAATGATGTGTTTTTTTTCTTTTTATCCCCCTCAAGTTTTACTGGATAAAGTAATTAATTTGACAATAATGTTTTTTGTGATGATTTCTGACCAGTTAAATTAAGAAATCTATTGTTTGCTGTACAAAACAAGAGGACCCTGATGGTCCTGGATCGCTCACCTGACACTTGAAAAGTGTTGGTTACAACAGTGTTACACATGAGTAATGGACAAGATTTGTCTAAATTTGACAGTGATCTACTTTTGACCCCAAGTTACTCATAAACTGACTTGGTTGAGATATAACAGGTTGGTCATTTTGAGCAAGTTTGATCAAATTGGGCTGAAAATGTAGCTTTCAGAGTGTAAACGGGTGTTTTCTAAGATTTGACTTTGTGAACTACTTTTTGATTCCATTCCACCCATGATCAAAGTTGATCAAGATATTATCAAGGTTAACATTTTGAGCAAGTTTGATCAGCGCTCTGGATGTATTAAAAAATTAAGCTGTAGACCTCTTCGATATACATTGTACAACCAGTGTTGCCTTTAGAATGTAAACAAGATTTATCAAACTTACGCAAATATTCTAAGAAACTGTGAAGGGTAAGAGAAAGCGAGTTCCAGACAGATTGGGTCGAATTTTTTACCATGACATGATATTGTAAACAATAGTAATTTATGATGTGACATAGTGACCATTTTTCTAAACCCATCCCATCTTCTATGATCTAATTCGACCCACATATCATCAAGAAAACATAATATGCCATTTTGAAGCAGAACTGACCTACTTTTTGACTCCACCTAACCATGATCAAAGTTGATCAATATATCATCAAGGTAAACATCCTGACATGTGGCTTCTAATGTGTAAACCAGATTTTCAAAGAGTGGACCTAGTGAACTTTTTTACCCTACCCCACCCATGATCAAATTCGTTCAAGATATCATCAAGGTAATATTTCTCTAGTGACCTACTTTTTGACCCCACACCACACATGATCGAACTCTATTGAAATATCATCAGGGTTATCATTCTAAGCAAGTTTGATCAAGATTGGGTCGAAAATGTGGCTTCTAGAGTGTGAACAAGATTTTCTAAGATTTGACCTATTGACCTACATTTTACCCCAGCCAACCCATGATCACACTTGATTGAGATATCGTCATGGTTATCATCCTGAGTAAGTTTGATAAAGAATGGGCCTTAAATGTGGCTCCCAGAGTGTAAACAAGATTTTTCTAAGATTTGACCTAGTGACCTACTTTTTAACCCCACACTACCCATGATCGAACTTAATCAAGATACCATCAAGGTTACCAGTCTGAGCAAGTTTTATCAAGATAAGGCAGAAAATGTGACTTCTAGAGTGTAAACAAGAATTTTCAAAGATTTGACCTAGTGACCTACTTTTTGACCCCGCACCACCCATGATCAAACTCGATATCTATCGAGATAGAGATATCATCAAGGTTAACATTCTGAGCAAGTTCTATCAAGATTGGGCAGAAAATGTGGCTTCTAATGTGTAAACCAGATTTTCAAAGGGTGGGCCTATTGAACTTTTTTACCCTACCCCACCCATGATCAAATTCGGTCAAGATATCATCAAGGTAATATTTCTCTAGTTACCTACTTTTTGACCCCGCACCACCCATGATCAAACTCGATATCTATCGAGATAGAGATATCATCAAGGTTAACATTCTGAGCAAGTTCTATCAAGATTGGGCAGAAAATGTGGCTTCTAGAGTGTAAACAAGATTTTTCAAAGATTTGACCTAGTGACCTACTTTTTGACCCCGCACCAACCATGATCAAACTCTATTGAGATATCATTAAGGTTTTTATCCTGAGCAAGTTTGATCAAGATTAGGCAAGAATGTGGCTTCTAGAGTGTAAACAAGATTTTACAAAGATTTGACCTAGTGACCTACTTTTTGACCCCACCCCACCAATGATCGAACTCGACCGAGATATTATCAAGGTAAACATCTTGAGCATGTATCAGGAAGAATGGGCCAAAAATATGGCTTCTAGAGTGTAAACAAGATTGTACTAAGATTTGACCTAGTGATCTACTTTTTGACCCCACCCCACCCATGATCGAACTCGATTGAGATATCATCAAGGTAAACATCCTGAGCAAGTATCAGGAAGAATGGGCCAAAAATGTGGCTTCTAGAGTGTAAACAAGATTTTACTGAGATTTGACCTAGTGATCTACTTTTTGACCCCACCCCACCCATGATCGAACTCGATTGAGATATCATCAAGGTAAACATCCTGAGCAAGTATCAGGAAGAATAGGCCATAAATGTGGCTTCTAGAGTGTAAACAAGATTTTACTAAGATTTGACCTAGTGACCTACTTTTTGACCCCACCCCACCCATGATCGAACTCGATCGAGATATCATCAAGGTAAACATCCTGAGCAAGTATCAGGAAGAATGGGCCAAAAATGTGGCTTCTAGAGTGTAAACGCTGAAATTGTTGATGACGCACGCATGCACGCACCCCCGCACGCACCCCCGCACGCACGCACGCAAACACGACAGTCGACGGGCATTCAAGTATCCTAAAAGCTCACCCTGAGCAGAGCTCAGGTGAGCTAAAAAAGCACAAATGGATGCTTTCTTCTGGTGTCGCCGCCATCTTTAAACGCCATTTTCGTTTCAAATCAGTTTGCCATGTCACATTTGTGGTGGCAGTGATCAATCACATAAACGGAGATCGTGTGAGAAGTTTGGTAACAATCGTCCTATACAAAACATTGCTCCAGCTATTTGATAAGGAGCGGGATTGCAAAGAAGCACCAAAATACCAGCCTAAGATGTGCTCGCTTCTGTTTGATTGTTCCTTTAAAGGTGTTTATTTATAGATCGGAATCTTTGAAATGCAAAACAAAATATTGACTCAATACGGTTTTTGTATTGTTGTATTCAATACAATTGAACGCAGTTAATTAATCAGGAATTGTCAATATATCAAAGTATGTACCGTGTTTTGATGGCAGTCGTTAAACCGTTGCAACAGTTTTGGGTTTAAATACATATTGGTTCACTGTAAACATGCTCTAAAAATAAAATATGACATTATTTTGCTTCCAATGCCTATTTTCTAATGGAATCATAACAGCATAAGTTTTTAAATCAGTTTTTTCTTCCAAATCTCCTTACATCACTGAACAAACCGCTTTAACGAACAAAGTCAGAATTAACCATTCTTTGCAACGTACGATTGTATAAACCTTTATTAGAGTGAACATTGAAATGCCTCTAGGATTTGCGACCAAGGCTCGGTCCATTGCGAAGTTTGTACTTTCGAAAGGTCGTTTACACTAGAAACACTTCGATTTAAAAATCGTAACAAAATCAGACGAACCAATGCCGTAAATCGGTAAATTTGAGGTTCCGAGAGACTGCGACTGCATTGATTATCAAAACGTCAAAACTACTGTGTCATTTTCATCACAAATAGTCTTTCATTCCGAACCCAATGTATGAAAACAAAGCGTTAATTGTATGTCTCATATTGTTTGATACTTATTCAAACTACATGTAATTGGAAAAAAAACCTACCGTTTACGACAAGTCCCCTGTTCGGTATTATTTTATTTTGATTTCAAACAGGCATCATTGTATCTAGATCCATCGTCGAAAGTTAGGATACACTTCAGTATAACGCGACATGCCATATCTTTATGAAAGAGCAATAGACTGTATAAAGTACTCCAATTACAATGGAGTACTTTATACAGTCTATTGCTCTTTCAAATACAATTTTTGAAATACAATCAGTACTAGGTTAACTTATCTTTTTTATACATTAGATACTTTATATATAATTGAAGGCGTCCATTGTAACAACGAACAAAGCCTTTGTGGATTTATTCAATACACACACAAGTTTGACGAAATGCTAGTCGTCTACAAGTCGGCAGTTTTAATGCAGTTTCAACAATTTGTTGGTATTTGAACTGGCTCGAAACGATTAAACATTACACTGCTGGTTAATTTTCTAAAAGTAGTTTTTTGTGTTGTCTGCTTTATGAAACCGTAGATATCTGCTTTATGTTGATGAAGTAAGATACTCAGAGTAGGAAACAGGTTAGACCACTGCCCAGCCGCCAATCTTACCTGTTTGCATAAGCATGAAGTCGGTTCCAGCACTGTAAGGGTTAATTATAATAATAACATACAAATAAGGGTCGTTCTTATGTTGGGGCTGCTATTTTGTTGACAAAATAAATGGTGAAATCAGAAAAAAGCTGCTAGGGTTACAACGAGACAGTGGTGGCAAATTTAGTTGTCCGTACAGCCCAGCTCGTTCTAAAGCCTTAACCTTTTCCAAACAACATATTTTCGACTGTCCAGAATTGAAAGAGTTTGCAGATGACATTTCAAATTGTGATGAGCATGGAAAATAATCTTCTGATAGGCCAGAAAACATTTTGGGAAAATGAAGAATTGCTCGTCACGACCAATCTCTCCTTTTCCATCAATGTTTTTTAAAGTCGTCTGCAACAAAGTGGTCAAATGTCGTTATTGTTTGGAAAAAGGTTAAGAGGCAAGTGATCTTTTACTGAAATATTTTATCATACGGCCAAGTGCAGAACCATATTATGGACAAGCTAATTAGGATTTTATTACGCCACCCCTGAAGAGATGATTAACCCTTTCCCAAATAACAAATTTTCGGCTGTCCAAAGTTAAAAGAATTTGCAGACGACATTTCAAATATGATAAAATTGCAAAACAGTATTCTTATGAGGCATAAATTATTGAGGGAAAAGGAGAAATTGCTCGTGACGAGCAATTTCTCCTTTTTCCCACAATGTTTTCTAAAGTCGTCTTCGACAGCGTCGTCAAATGTCGTTATTGTTTGTGAAAGGGTTAACATACTTTGGGTCGGGATATCGATTTTTTTACTTATTAAAGCGATCTAAAAATAGAATTAACAAAGGAGTAAACGTGAGGTACAAAACCAACCTTCACATTCAGCGCTGCAATTATATCGCATGTTTATTTTGTTTTAAATTTTCTTGTCGTCGTTTTACAAAGTTTTCAGGATTAAGACAGTGCTGGACATATCTAATAAATTACCATATAAGAAAAGCGGTTGCGAAAGCCGAATTTAAAGAAAAGGAAGTCCATTGTGATAAAAGTATGCCTCCTTAGTACCGATTCTTAATTTCCTTTTTTGGCACAAGGATTTATTTGGCAATTTACAAAAACAAAAGAAAAAGTCGTTAGGAAACATTTGAAGAACAATTCATTTTTTGTCTATGTCTCAGTCCGTATAGTTTAAAGTTGCTTGTACAATTCATGAGAAAGTTTGGAAGTCAAACTATAATGTCGTTGAAACAATACAGTTTTTGTATTTCGGATGAATAGTTCAATACATCTAAGTATGTACACTGTACCGACATATTGATTTCAAAACAGTTGCAATGGTGTTGGATCTGAATACACATGTCTTCATTGTTTACAGGCCTTAGATACTTAAATACGAACTTATCTTCCTTCCAACAGCTATTCTCCAGGATGCCTCATGCCACAGTTAAGCTGCTACAGAGTTTTGACGAACAGAAACGTTAGTGTCCAAGTTTGCTCATCCATGTGAACAAACAGCTTTAACCCTTTCCCAAACAACAAATTTTTGACTGTCCCAAATTGAAATAGTTTGCAGACGACATTTCAAATTGTGATGAAATTGGAAAATAATCTTCTGATAGGGCAAAAAAACATTGTGGGAAAAGGAAAAATTGCTCGTTAAGAGCAATTTCTCCTTTTTTCACAATGTTTTCTAAAGTCGTTTGCCACAAATAAGTCCAGTGTCGTTATTGTTTGGGAAAAAGTAGGAAAAACTAGGTTAACTTATTCATTACATTGACATTAATTGTAAAACTAATGATCGTCACTCATTTATCCGAGCGTTCTTGCATCGTAGATTGGTCACTCTCGATTCTGATTTATGGCTAAAAATCCAGGACTCGTGCCGTATGTGGGTTAACGAATGGTCGCCAAGTGGACCCCGCTACTACTGGGAATCTAAACCACGACCCTCGTGTCCCTTCTCCTTGGTAGTAATGTAAAAAACGACTCCGGGAAAATGTTTGTGTAGGTCAAAACTGATAAACGTTGAATGTACGTTCAATAAAGGTATACTATTAGCATGTGACACGTCACTGGAAGCGTCTCGGGGAGAATATTACTATGACATGTAACTTTGCAATATTGCTTAACTTGCTTAATATTCAAACAAGAGAGAATACCGTTTTAAACTTACCTCAATCTGAAGTACAAAATCTATACTTAAGCAGGGGCCTCCGTGGCCTAATTGTTAGTGTACTGAACTTGGATGGGCTCAAGTCACGCTGACGACATTTGGATTTTCATGAGAGGCAGTCTCCCGACTGACTTACGGAATGCTGATGGTTCTATCCGGCAGTTGAGTATGGGGTCTTCCTCAATCATTAGGAGTTGGACATTGCAACATAATTGAAATAATATTGACGCAATGTTAAACCCATATAAATAAATAAAATCTTTAGTAAATCACTACTCTGGACAACTGTCCGTGTGTGGGTGTTTTGTACGACACACACGCTGTCAGCACTGTAAACATAACCTTTTATGCTGTATAGCGTTATTCAACCGTAACACAAAGCAATAACGAATGTAAAAAAGCCCCCAAAATTACTGTTCGACCTTTGCGAAAAGTGCCTTCTAAATGAGTAGATACTTTTGGCAAAGGCTATGTATGCGGGGTTAGATGAACAAATCTATCGATACACATAAAACACTTCTCTTTCAAGGGTTATTAAGTTCGGCATTTATGTTAGCCTTAATGATATTAACGCCCTGAAACGTTTTTCTATTAAAATGCAAAACACCCATTTTATCGTCGACCATGCGAGCGGGTAGAGTGGCCTAAAATCCTACTGCGCATGCCCAAAGATTGGCTGGTGTTTCCGCCCAGCGAATTGGAGAAGCAAATTATTTGGATTATCAATCCGAGTGAAGAGGTCAGTCATCTACGCATGTTTATTTCTATTTTTTATTATTATTATTATTGTTTTTATTCGTTACACTATTTTGTCTTTTGTCAAATGCGTTTTGCCAGTCCATTGTATTGAATCTTTTGTTCAAACAATTATTTCGCTTAACCCTTTCCCAACAAAAACATTTGACTACTTTGTTGCAGACGACTCAAGAAAACATTGTGGTAACACGAGAAATTGCTTGTTACGAGCAATATTTCCTTTTCCCACAATGGCTTCTACCCTATCAGAAGATTATTTTCCAATTTCATCACATTTTTAAATGTCGTCTGCAGACTCTTTCAAATTGGAACAGTCTTAAAAGTGGCGTTTGGGAAAAGGTTAAAGGGCCGGGACCTTTCATATAGTTCAGGCCATTAGAATCGGCAAAACCTATCTTTGTATCGAACCAGTTTGTTTATTCTCTTCAAAATGAGCAGGTCTTTTATCTATAACAAATGCATTGGTTGTGTTAGTGAATGCGATTGATAGCTTATTAGATGTCTTAGATCAACTCTTCACCTTGTGTCTACAATGTTACACAAAGTTATTCGGAAAACTCGTTTCGAAAGCGAAACTGTTCGTGAGTTCAATTGTTTAACACTTCAGAAAGAAATCGTCAGCACAACCAAAAGGTAAAATCCTCAACATCCCATCTGTTCCAAATTCAGCCGCTAATCTTAAATGGATTAACTCAGAGATTTGTGCTTTGGGAGTAATACACGTCAAAGAAAATAAGATCAACAACCATCGTCACTAAACCAAAGACCATTTTCGATTATTTAACGTCTTAGTTCATATAGAATGGTTTGACGACAAACGTGTTGTCGTTGATTTTTTTCAAACACATTTTTTTTTCATTTTGCTCAGAACCCGTGTTTTCGTTAAGTACTGTGAAGTGAACCTTGGCGCCTGTCAGCGCTTCTATGGGAAAGCCAGTTTATAAATAAATGCATAAAATTCCTTTTTCGCGCACCTTGCAAACGTCCCGTGGTAAGAGCGGTTAAAGCCATACTTGCCCTCATATACACTTAAATAGTGAAAGTTCTAGAATAAATGAAATAATCTTCCAGGTACTTTAAACTTTCTCTACAGAGAAATTGAGACGGTAACATGTTCACTTGATGCTTTTAAAAGAGTGATTACCATAAGGTTTGTTTACAATTAGCGATAAAACAAGGTCAGTCGAGAAACGCCAGGACCAAAAACACCCGAGAAATTCTCCAATTTGAAAGTTCACATTGTTTACATTTGATAAATGAATGCATTTTTATGTGTTTCTCATGAATTTTATAACCAGGTGATCGTCACTCATTTAATCAAGCGCTCTTTGCTATCATAGATGTTACTTGAATGTATACAATGAAGTTAAATTGGTGGGCACCAAATTCAAGAAAATAGCACTAAAAACAGATAATGAATAGTACAGACGTTATATTGTCATAGCGCTAAAACAGATAAATAAAATTTCCTCTGTTGCTTATAAGCCCCTTTCGGCTTTCTTAGGTATATGGTTTAATCTTTTTCGGTACATTGAGCCATTGGTAACGGTATCCTAGCTTGAAAATTGCTCAAAGTTTTCAGATAACTTCTGACCTTTGCTCATAAGCCTCTTTGGCTAGGAAGAGGTTACCTTTTGTGTGAAAGTGTCACCATGTAACCTTTATGACTTTTATAACATAACGGTTTTTTTTTTGCATCTTAAAATTCACTTAATTAATTCTTTTCGTATATTTTATTACATGATTCAACTTTATTACATAACGAGTTCACATCGAAAAACGCAAAATGTAATAAAACTCCATTCGTTTTGTAGTAATCGTTACATAATGCAACGCTATAAGAAAACGGCTTTACTTAGAGAACTGTACTTTAGAATACAACCTTAGAGTAACCTATTTTGAAGTCTTCATTTCAGTTTGTCATCGGACAGTCTTAATACGACATTGGCTATGTTCATGTTCATACCATTAATCATAGTGTTAAACCTGATTATCATAGAACTAATACAGCCATTTGATCTTATTGCTCATAAACCAATATGTGCTGTTCACCAACGATTCACATCATATTTTGGTCGTGTTCGATCGATTACGTGTTTGACTAACGAAAGAAAAAAGATAATAAAGTCCATATCAATATCGTTGATAAGACTTATCTGGCCGAAAGCAACTTTACGTGTCTCGTTTCGAAAGCTTCTGCGATATACATGTAAGTGTGTCATATCTTAAACATTTGTCGTGAACGATAAGTTTTTCTGATATATTCACAGATTGCTGATATGCCCATGTTGGCTTTCAAGCATATCTGTTTCCCTCTTTCGGTGCATGTTGTCATTTGCGATGGTTTTCTGACCATGAAACGCTCAAACCGACATTTGAAATAGTTTCTGTGATTTGCTGATAAGCTCATTTCGGCTTTCTTAGCATTTTGGCTTGATTGTTTCTGGTACGATAAGTCATTTGAACGGTATCCTAGCTTGGCAATTTCTCAAACAAAGGTTTTTATAACGTTTGGCTTCTGCTTATAAGCCTGTTTTGGCTTGGAAGAGGTTACCCTTTTGGGTGAATATATCTCCATGCAACCGTTATGAATTTTACTACATATTGGGTTTGTTTAGAAAAAATTACTTTGGGAAAAAATATCAACCCGTTTGAAAATATTTATTACATAATGCAACTTTATTACATAACGGGTTGGCATCGAAAAACGCAAACTGTAATAAAATTGAACCCGTTTTATAATATTTATTACATTAACTTTATTACATAACGGGTTGTTACATAAGTCTGAGTAAACGTATTATATATATATATATATATATATATATATATTGCAGGAAAGGAAGTCACGATGCAGGCGCTGAGCGTGGTTGTGTTGTTGGTAGGTGCAGTTGCCGTCGTCTTTCAGGGGATCGGATGCTTTGGGCATGGTTGGGTGTTCGGAGAGGAGGACACAGTGAGAATTGAATGCGGACTGTTCTTCACTAGGATTTGTAACCTGCCGCCCATTGTTTACCAAGACTGTAGACAGGACATGGGAACGGGCGGGGCAATTGATATCATGTCGCTTGGTAAGTTAACATTTCTTTTTTGTATGGTGTTTAACGCGGTATCAATGATATCTCAGTTATGTAACGGCTTTTCTGGATTCATCAGTACTAGATTATAGCTCTGAAGTCTGGAGTAGCTTACCTAATGTCACTCCCATGAAACCAATAATTCATAGTAAGATTATGAAAACGTTGTTGGATCAAGGTGATAGATGCCTTTCTTCTTCTTTAATCTCCTCATTTACGTAGTCGATGAGGACTTGCTTTTAATTGATAAACGTCTGAGTACGTATTCATATCTAAACTGACGTATATATGTGCATATGTATGTTTACATATAACCCAATACGCATCATTCCCTTTTGATTGCTCTCCATAAGTTAACTTATTTATATAATTATAATTTGTTTCTTTCTTAATCTCTTTCTGTTTCTTATTATTTCATTTTCTTTCTGTTCTTTCTCGATTCATGTGATAAATATTTTTCATTTTACATATGCAAATAAGACCATAAACTGTAATGTTTGTGTCAATAAAGTTATTTTCTGATTCTGATTCTGATTCTGTTAATCGTAACTACACCGGTATTTACGTGACCTGAGAAATACCCTTCGTACATGAGTGTAGGGTTACAAATTGTCTGTTGAATGTCCAGGCTAATAACACATTTACTATGAGCGTTGAGTATTTCAATTTACGAAGGAGTGTAGAACATTATTTAAAAACCATTATTTTTGTTCGGTTTTTCATACGTATTAGTAAAAATGTAAGTTGAAATATACTTGTGTTTCCTCAGATTCAAATTGATTGTTTAGATACTGCATTTGATATTTCATTTGAAACCAAAAAAACATCTAAAGCAGTCTCGTGAGAATCAATATGGTGGCTTCCACATTATGTCAGATGGTTTCATTGAATGAACCGATTATGTTTGTCTAAAATAGCGATGAACGAATGACGGGTACGTGGTTAGAAAACTCATGGGATACACATAAAATATCTGTTCATTTTTCCAACAACAACAACAACAACAACAACGCAAATATTCAAAATGTAGAATTTCTCCGATTTTACATCTCCAGTGTTTCACGAAATTACCCCAGCAATTCTCGTCTGACCTCGTTTTATCGCTAATTGTTAACACATCTTATCGCCTTTACTCTTATAAAAGCATGATATGGACATGATACCGTCCCCGTTACTCTATAAAAGGGATTTAAAGTACTTTTATGTTAACTGTCAATTATTCTAGAACTTACACAATGTTACAATAAATGAAAGCCATGATTCTTACTCGTAGACCGCGTGGATCAAATCCATCCAAAATCTTCCAATTAACCAACCAAGATTGTAAGAACCGTTATATGCTATTTTCAGAGCCGGTAATGGCGATAAAAATTCTAGTTGTGTTAGGATGGGCACTGGGCATACTGGCGCTCCTTGTCGACATCGTACAGATATTGAGATGTCGAACCATCAAAACGAGGTTTACCTGCCAACGCCATTGCTGGTTTTATTCTGGTAAGTTTTTGCTTTCCAAATGTTTTCGAAATTGACTTCACCAAAGCATTACCTTTAAGGTAGTTTTGTAACTAGTCAGAATTCAGAATTAATCGAACATCATGAAAAGTGTAAGTCTTATGGGCAAAGTAGAATTACGATGATAAATAGTAAATACTGAGAGCAATGTTTTCATACTCAATACCTATGTAAAAAGACAATCCTTAAACCCATTTTCCTCATCTTCTTTAATAATATATCATGTCTATTCAAAGCACATATTCCGTTTCTATTGATTGCAGAAACACCTTTGATATTCAAAGCAAAGCAATCTAATCTATTCACAGGTTTATTCGTGATGTTGGCTGTCATATCGCAGTCAGCGACCAACTCGTCTATCGGCGTCACATCAGACTTCCCATGGGCAATGTTTATGTCAGGTAAGGCTGAACTTAACAACATCCGTGGCAACAAAAGCCCGGAAATAACGATTCTTTAAAGTGTCAAGTTTCAAGCTTCTGTAAAGATCCGAGCAAACAACCTCTTAAAGACACAATCACATCAGATCAGTAAAAACACACTGTCGTTCACTGATTACACAATGTAGTTGTGTTGTCTATTTTTATACCAGCATGTTCTTTATAAAAATGTGCTAGGTTCCCAAATTTCGAAGAACGATTCCTAACTCCCACCTCAGAGAAGACTCATCCCGCGTCTTGACCCTTTGGAAATACGTTGGAAAGGTAACTCCGATAGAAGGGGAAAACTTCATCCCTCCGCTGCAACCAATGTTACCAACCGAGCAAATAGATCTCTAAAAGACACAAACACATCCGATCAGTGAAAAACACTGTCGTCCACAGATCAGTTGTGTTGTGTATCTATGTACGCACATATTCTATATAACAGTGCATTAGCCTCCCAAATTAACTTTAACGTCCCGCAAACGTTATACTACACTAATGGTCTCCTTCCGTGCAAGTACAGTTTCTTAAAAGACAATTAAACGCGATTAAATTGACAGGATTTAACATTTGAGAGGATTTTTTTTCTTTTTTTATTGTTTTCGTTTTGGAGTGAGTGTGTAATAAGGGAACCCTTTTTGTCACAAATGTTTCGTAAGTCTCTTGTTGCTGATGCGTTAATAGGATGACAAAAGCATACATGTTTTAGTAAACCCATTTGATTTCTTTAAAGCTGCACAATATGTTGGTGTTTTTTTTTCAATGCATATTAAAGAACTATGCAGAAACGCTTTTCAGTGGCACTTTATTTTGATTTACAAAGGTTCATATGTGTGAACAAGCAGGTTTATAGGACTGAAAAGATAAATAAGCGAATCAAGAATCATACATCAGCCTCCTTTTCAGGCCTGGGAGCGTGTCTCGCACTGTGTGATTGTATTCTAATGCATTACATGCATTACAAGTTCGCCCATGAGGAAAGTGGAAACCACATGCAATCGTTCAAAAAGTTAGTTGGTGAACTGGCAGACAAAATGAAGAAATTTGCAGCCACTGACTCGGTGACTGATGGCAGAGGAGTCGACTTGAACAAGGAACACAAAGAGTCAAGCCTAGAACCAGTTTTGGCGGAAAGACAGATCAAAGAGCCAAGCATGGTTGGCCTAGAACCAGTTTTGGCGGGAAGACAGGTCAAAGACATGCATCAGCCTAGCATGGAGGGTGCTGTTCACGGTAAAGGTTCTTAAATATTATCTTGATTTTAGTGCCGAGATCATTTTCATATTTTAGATGATTTGTAATGAATAAATAGACGGTTGGTGTCGTGGGAATGAATTGTTATCGGGCAACGCGTAGGAATAGTATCCGATAAGCCAAAAATCAATTCTATTTATTCTGTTAAATATATGGATCCCAATTAAGAAAACACAAATGAGAATGAAAAATATAAATGAAACAAAACGCAAATTTGATATAAGGCGATAGTAAACAAGTGGAGAAGGATGCAAACATGATGCGGTATATCATGACGTCATATATGACATCATGGTTTATCACGTGACAGTATGTTATAAACTAAGAGTCGGATATCACAAAAAAATAATGCTTTACAGCACCATGTTATCGGTCCGTTTATTGCACTGGTGATATGATTAAAAGACATCTCAATGTCTAACCAAATACACTAACAAACACGATTAATATGTGTTTTATTGAACAAAGAGGCAAGGGCTATTCTTTATAACACAATAACATACATATACTCGGTATCTTGGCTTATTGTTACGCATAACCATACATAGCCGCAACTGCAACCTCCTCACAGTGGTCTCCCTTTATGGGATTGATCACTGCCACCACATATGTCACATGATCATCTGCTTAGAAAAAAAATGGTTTTCAAAGATGGTGGCGACACCAACATAAAATTATCTATTTGTGGTTTATTTGTAGAGAAAACGAAATATTTTACGATTTGACTGATTTGATATCGACACAAGCAGATATTATTACTAAATCGCTTCCTGGTCAATTCGTACCCAAACCAATTCGTAACCACCCAAATTTGGCCAATTCGTACCCACATTTCGGTCAGTTTGTACCGATCCTTATTTTTGAGACGTCAATTCGTAACCATTCTATAATTCAATAAGAATTATAGTACATATATAAATAAAATTCATACATATATCTTTAAACTTTGGGTTTTTAGGCATGGATTCTAAATTTAGCTATCCATAGGCAATTGTCGCAAAAAGGCGACTATATAAATGAATTTCCGAATAAAACTTTTAATCAAATAATTAACAAAACAACAACATATAAAAAGAACTTCTCTTCTCTTTAATAAAACTGGGTTTAAGCAAATCACAACACGACGGTCTCAATTTGTTTTTAAAGAAATTCATCAATAAAATAATACATAGCAGTTTGTTATAATTTGTTATAATTTTGTACAATCCCCTTTTTTGTAAGTGGCTTATGATTAGCCTATTGATAAAGGATACTGTAACGTACGTTGAACGTTTATGCAAATTAGGAACCTAATGCATTGTTTGAGAGAACATGCTGGTATACATATAAACAACACAACCGCTCAGTGAACGACAGTGTTTTTCACTGATCGGATGTGTTTGTGTCTTTAAGAGGTATATTTGCTCGGTTCGTTGCAATACCAATTAATGGAACAATTAATGAAAATTGATGCTACATACCCTGCAACCATTCTTCGGTTTGCACTTGGTGAAAAGAACCCAATAAACATGAAGAGAATCCATATCAGTCATTTAAAAATAAGGTAGGTGTGAATAGCAAGAGAAAAGTACTAAATAGCTGCATAATTATTCGTAATCTGAATATCAACTGAAGGAAACATATTCAAGTAAAAAACAAAACATAGAACAACGTACAAAGGTAACGCACGTTTTTAGACCAAATAAACTGTTGGTTGTACTTTTATAATGGAGAATCGTCAAAGGTCTATCATTTAGTTATGCAGCGATACTATATGGAACTTGTAGTAAGATATATGATCTTATAATACTGAACTATAGAATGGTTATGAATTGACTTCTTCAAAATTAGGATGAGTACGAATTGACCAAAATGTGGGTACTAATTGGCCAAATTTGAGTGGTTACGAATTGGTTTGGGTACGAATTGACCTGTTACCACTAAGTCAACCTCTTTATCCGGTTAAAACATCATTGTGATGGTAGTGATAGATGCAACGCAGCATGGGGATGTTACTGTTAGGAGTTTGCATGAACACATACATGCCATATACTCGTAAAACAGGAAACAAATGCGAATGTCTATGAAATATTGCTTTATTGAATCAGATAAGTAAATGGATGGAAAAGATTGGAAATGAATAAAAAAGAAAGATACCAATAACCTTCAAACGTATGTCATGGCATATACTATAGCTGACAAACAGTCATTTCAAACTTTAACTTTGTTTAAACCATTCCTGTTTTGCAATTATTTGCTGCAGACGAAACAATAATAGAAGGCAGTGTCAGCATCTCCCCGCCCCAATTTCAAGGGTTAGAACGGCTTCCTTTAACGGCTTGATGTAATAGTGAAAAGAGCAGCCCCCCCCCCCCCAAAGAAA
Organism: Cerastoderma edule; assembly: GCA_947846245.1. Classification (NCBI taxonomy): domain Eukaryota; kingdom Metazoa; phylum Mollusca; class Bivalvia; order Cardiida; family Cardiidae; genus Cerastoderma; species Cerastoderma edule. The sequence continues at coordinate 637,047 of OX401418.1, read as the reverse complement.
TGGACGCATTGGTTTAGCTAACTTATTGTCTACATTGTAGGGAAAAGAGCACCTATGAAAGCGCTCAACCGAGCCGTATCGGTGGTTGGTGTACTTGCCCTTATCTTCCAGGGAATCGGGTGTTTTGGGTGCGGTTGGGTGGTGAAAGAAGTGGAATCAATGTCCCTTTATAGGATTGAATACGGACTGGCCTATTTGAGGACATGTGAGCTATGGTTTACCAACGATTGTACAACACAAACGACAGGTTCCAATGCTGGGATAGCTGACCTCACTCTGCTAGGTCTGTCTAATTCATCATTTCATTTGGCGGATGCGCATATGAAAAGTGTAAAATAACATTCTTTCCAAATCGGTCAACATTATTTTGGTTTTCCAAATAAGAGTCCATTTCTTGCTTAAAGTAAGATGGTCTACAAAGGAAGGGCTGTTATAGCTAAAATAAAATAAAATTGTGTCAAGGGTCGTACATAACTACCAACAATAAAGAATAACTCCTGGATTGTGCATGTAGGGTTCATAATATTCTTCATATGTATCGATAATGACGAGAACGATATTATTTTAGAATATTTCATGGATATGCCCGATGAGTTCGGCTACCATCAGATCTTTTCTCGAACAGTCACATGACGGTAATGAAGTCGACAGCGACATTGTTGTTTGTATAACGTCATCTGGGCATGCGCGAAGACTTAATGGTGTAAACGCCGGGTCACCAATTTCTCAGTTATGCCACGGCTTTCCTAGATCCACCAGTGCTAGGATAGGGCTCAGTAGTGACTTAACAAAGGTTATTCCTACGTAACTCGAGGTATAAAGTCAATGTTTGACAATGAATTTATGTAGAACCAGTCCACTCCGTTCTTACTCGGAGACGATCCGAATGCAATCGGGCTTCGCCGGACACATCCCGAATAAGACTTCGGGTGTTTGGCTTCGCCGGAAACACCCGAAGCAAACCCGAGTTTTCTCCTTTAGATAAACCGGAAACCACATGTTTTTTTGCTAATGGTATAACCGGTGTTAACATAACTTGTTACTCGTACGTAAGTTACCGTTATCCGCTCTCCGAGCGATGCGCGCTCTGAGAGAGCGGTATTAAGGGGACTCGAACCCGGGACCCCAAGTTCTAAATCCACCACCGTTACCACTGGGCCACGCAGGACCTCACTTGCAGCTGATTCGCATGATCGCTGACGGGTGCTTTCGAATAAGGGTCCGCTTTGTGCTGACTCTTTCGAACATTTCGGTTTTTCGTCTCAAAATGAAGGCGGTCAACTTCTTTGACATATTGTGCATTTGCGGAGTAAATGATCAGAAGACAGGAGTCAGAAGACCAATCTTGGATTAGTTAAACAGGGCACGCTTATAATGTTATTTCATGATATGCACCGATTTACGCCCACAATAAAGATCAACTTTGTTTCAAGCAGTTGTCCTTTGACGATTATTTCTTCTGATAAATGTTACAATATAATCAGAAATTTAATTTACAAATTTCAGAGCCAGAAAAGACAACAACTATAATGGTCTTCTTAGGTTGGGCACTGGGAATACTAGCATGCATCATCTTCATTGAACAAGCCTGGAGACATCGACCCACCAAACGGAAGTTTTCATGGACATGCAGCTTCTGGTTAATGTCCAGTATGTTTTTGCACTCCTAGAAAATGATTATAATAAACCTATATATCATCGTGAAGTTCGTTACTAGTCAAAACTAATCAAACATTAAAAATATAAACGTCTGTTGCGCCAAGTATAATAACAATGATGAATACAATCAGAAGCGTCTTCCTATTCGACCGTTGTGTAAAGGACACATAACAAAATCATGTCCTTCATCTTCTATAACAAAAATATCCGTTCTATCTATAACCGGAAAATAAAACTCGGAAAAATAACCAGCAGAAATTCTATTTTGGGAAATATAACATAACATAGATTTTGCTTCGAAATATAAGTAATCCACTCTAACATATCTAACAAGCAGATAATGCCTTGTGACGTCATATCCAATGATGTCACACATGACATCCCGATTCAATCGTTACTACTCGGGCATTGTGGAATGCGTGTTTTCATTGGATGAACCCAATAACTTCAGATTGATCATGATTTGTCTCGTGTTTACTATCATTTCTATTTACAGCTTTTCTCGTGATGATATCAGTGATATCGCAGTCTGAATCCACAAAGAAAGATGAGCGTCACGCACGTATAAAGAAAACGTATTTCCCCTGGGCGATGTTTATGTCAGGTAAGGGCAATCTAAAATCGGTTCATAGTTGTTTCATTGTGGCCGTCTATCCCATCCCCCCCATAAATTACCCCCAAAACACAAACCACAAACAAACAAACAAAAGAAAATCAAATTTTTATTCAAGCATCAATTTCGTGCTTGGTCAAGTACATGTACATAAGTTTTGTACAGAACTTTGTAATGCCATTAAAAGACATTCGAAACACATGCTGCAAAAGAATTTAAAACCACTGCGACAATATCCAGTAACACACGAGAATTTATTTTTCCTTGAACCAAAACACTATAAGAATGGACGATTGTTCCCAGGATTCAAAAAAAGAAGGGAATTACATGTTTTATGATCTATTTTCAGCAATTTCTTTTTAAGGCGTCAAGGTTCTTGAGTCACATGTTATTGAAAAATAAATTAGACGTGCCAATATATACGATAAGACATTTTAAGATTGATTTTATGATTGATATAATGCCGAGATATTTAGAAAAAATAGTTTTGCATCGTATCTTTGGCATGTTAGCCCAGTGTATTTCTTTTTAAATTAAGTATCTATCTATGTTGATGTTTTAATAGACTGGTAATACATAAATTAAATGAATCAAGTATCAAACGTCAGAATTACTTTTCAGGACTAGGAGCGTGTTTCGCGCTGGCTGATTTTGTGCTGATGAGATACATGTATTATAAGTTTACCCATGAGAAAGGTGAAGACGGGGAAAACCACTGGCAAAAATTCAAGGAGTTAGTTGGCGAAGTAGCAGACAAAATGAAGGAACTTGCAGGAGCAGACTCCTCTATTGGCAATGAAAGCGTAGACCACAAAGAAGTCGCTGTAAACAACCCCGACGCAAATGTCCCAATTACTGAAGACACTGGTGTCGACTTAAACCAGGAGCACAAAGGGAAAAGCATGGTTGTTCAAGAACCAGTTTTGGCGGGAAGACAGAACGTGGCACATCCTCAGCCTTATAAAGAAGGCGCTGTCTATATCGCAGTTGATAACAGGGCGGAGCTTTACTACCCGAACTCTGATCTTACTGCCTAGCGAAAATTATTGAAATGAGGTCACTCTCAGAACTGATATAGTTTGTAGTTTGCTTACTCACACTTGTTTTTTCTATTTTGCTTAATCTTCGTGAATGTAAAAATCTAAATTATTAACCAAAGGCTCTATAACTCTTGCTTACTAATTAACGCACAGCTGACTTTCCAAAACCATACTTTATATACTCTTTTAGCGAAACGGTTAAAAACCTTAGAAGATACAAAATGTTCTTAGTACATTTTATTAACTTACAATGCTAAAAGATATTATCATTCAGCATCAAGTTTTCATTCAATGGTATTTTTGTTAAATTCAGATTCAGAATGTTTACAATTTGGCTTACGGCCCTTAAGAACAACCAACACACACTCGTAAAAACATGAAAGCTTTTTGAACGCGTGTTAAATGTGAAATAGGAAAACGGAAAACTGTTTCTCTTACTGGTAAAGTCTTGGTAAATCACCAGTTTAAAAAACATGTTAACATCTTCTAGCATTCTTTCCCCTTGGAGGCAAAATAAAATCCGGCCAAGACCGCTGCTGTACATTTCAGACAGTAATAGGACAGTCTTATAGTTAGACTGCGAGATCAGTGCTCCGATCAACGATTCTCGCCACTCAATAACCAGGGTACCGTTTTACTAAACAACTTTTGAACTTATGAAGGAAATGTATTACAATCTTTCAATGAACCATTGAACTGGTGCCTCTTGTGAAACAATGGCAATAGTCACAATTGAACCGAACGAAATTGGCCAAATGTACAGCTGACCGCTGGTTGAACTTTTTCCCCATCGAGAACCAAACTACTAACAGTAATCTCCCTTTGCTACGCTGCATCGATCACTGCCACCACAAGAGTTTCTTCCAGGTTTGATTGAAATTTAAATGACCTTTATTTTGAGGACCTTACCGGACATAGTTAATTTAGTAATAATGTCTTTTTGTGTTGATTTGTGACAGTAAAATATATAGAATAATCTTTGTTTTCCTTACAAACAAAGCATAAAAATAGGATTTGTTTTGATGCGTCGCCGTCTCTTTAAACGCCGATTTCGTTTCTATGTAGACAGCCATGTGACATTTGTGGTGGCAGTAATCAATCCCATAAAGGGAGATCACTGTATAGAGTTTGGTCGAATACATATTTAAGAATACATCCGTCTCTAGGGTATATTTAGTGATGCATTATCTAAACCATGTCCAATTCGACGTAAACTTTCCAGATTATTTCAAGCGAATACTCAAATATTCTTCTTTGAACCATCCTCAAACATTTTAGCTCTCCTTTTGCATTTCGATTAATCGGTGATTTGTTTTATTCATAATTTTGTATATACAACGTCTATTTTGATACATGCTTTTTACCTTTTGGTCAAATCTTTATGAAGGAGAAAATGCTGCGAATTTTTATGGATGAATATCGTGTTTAACTTACAGGAATAAAGTTTGAACTTCAATAATGTTGGTTTGTTGTTTCAATTTGACCTTGACCTCTCTGGTTAAATCAGTCAAAGCAAACTCCTCACAGTAATCTCCCTTGCTACGCTGTATCGATCATTGTCAGATTTTTCATTCAAATTTTGATGAAACTTAAACGATGGTGCTTTTAAAAAGTTTTACCGGATAAAGTTGTTGATTAAGTAATGTCCTGTTGTGTTGATTTCTGACCGTTTGATTAAAAAATATTTCGTTTTCCTTAACAAATTAAGAGGACAATGTTTTATTGGTGGCAGTGATCACTGTCAGGAGTTTCGATCAAAGACCACGGATGCACAGAGGTAGTATGCATGGGTTAAATGGCCGGTTTTCTTTTACAAGGATGTGAAAGCATCCATATATACTGTATTTCAAGCACTGCCTGTTTATGTATACAATATTGCCCGATCACCCACTTACTCGCTACATGAAGACGATATAGAAGCCAATTTAGCAGTTTTCGAACCATTTATCATGTATGTTATGTTTACTCTGTTTACACAAAAATCTGTAATGGCGAAGAAATCTTACATTTCTTCATGGATGAAACCAGTCCCGCCTGCTCAACGTCATCATGCTCATGAAGGGTCTTAGATGTGACACAGCAGAGTATTGAACCAAAGGATCTCCCGGTATGAAGTGGATACTCCACTATATTTGCTTTCATGTATATGTATAATACAATAAAATATTCTTTTTAATAAAGAACGCCTTTTGCCCATTACACGCATATTCATATACAAAGAAACTCTCATGTTTCCTGAACAGTGAGTGGGAGTGTTTATATGTCATTATATGTTTAAATGCATACACTTTCATATCAGAGGGCAAAAAGCTATACGCGATTGAAGGACGTGTGTCTGAGGCTTCTATTATTAAACACGTTCTTTGCAATAACACATATCAAGAAACGTTTGTAACAACAATATAAAATTATTGTTGAGCATTTTCTCCATTCCATATGCCAGAGTCTGCGACTTGTGAAAGTAAAGGCAGAGGAAAAAATAAACTATAATCTAACATTATGAAAAGTTTTCAATATGAGCTTTTTCTCCTTATATTATATTCTTCAATATGTTAAAGCAGATGTGTTAAATTTAGGAATGAAATGTAAAACAGAAACTTTAAGTGTAAAACTTAGGAAGTAAATACATTTTCAGAGGTGGACAAATCAATTGCCCATAATGCCCATCTTGTCCACATGCCAGAGCGGACAAGTTAACGTTTATTGAAAAAGTAGGTTAAAAGAAGCAAAAAATACCTGTTCCGTCATGGGCGCGACCATCTTGTTCGGGCATTAGATCGTAAACATTGGTCACGTGATTCCCACTCCTGGCATTTACACACGACTTCTTTCAGACGTGTTATCCCAGAGAGTTACACCTATCTATGTATGACACAACCCTTCGAATAATGCATATTTTTCGATCAATTGTACTTTTTCTGAATCCATCTATTGCTAGATTGAGCAGTACTTGCACCAACTTGGTCCAACAAATTTTAAAACTATATTATAAGTAGATAAACAACGAAGAATAGTGTGAGGGGGTGAGGCTCGTGTAGAAATGACTGGAAAATCGCATTAATACGTTAAAAAAACAGTTTCGCAAACACGCTTTATTTTGAGAGAAATTACGCATATATGTATCCATGGTGTTCTAGTGTGAAATCTTAAAATCAATCTGAAACAAAAGAATATTTCGTATCCGCAATAGTGTGCCCTATGGTCTGCTATTGGAATGGCGACACACGGGAGATGTTCGGGTATTGAAGTACCCATTGTAATTTCGCATCTCGTTCATAAAAGAATGGCATTTCGAAAAGAATATAGGTATTCTTCAATTTCGATAAATTGTACCGTTAGTTGACATTTTCATCTTTTACTTGTATACATAACACTGTCGTATGTTCTGTTGAAAAGTTGCTTTTTGTAAAAATTGTCAATAATACCTGGTTGACGCCGATTTTTCGCTTGAAATTTGCTTTTATTTCACAAAAATCTTCCATTTTAAAGGTTAATATCTCCTCGCAATATGAATTGATATACAAAGTATCGATCTCAGTGGGTTTCAGGTTTCGAAGTGCAATCTTAAAAACTCAAAAATGCGAAAATATGTGATATTTGTCTTCAGTGTGTGCCCTTTGTTTTGAACTGACATTGTAGTCCCTCACTGCTATTGTGTTATCGGGATAACGGGTGTGAGGAAGGGTTCGATATAATGTCCAAAACACATCATGATCATGCATATATCTACATGTACACTTATTCTTGTTTCATAACACTTGTTGTAAAGAAGCGTTGTCTTCTTTAAAATTACCAATGTCTCGAATACCATCTTATCTTTAACCAAACCAGCTTAATGTTCCATATAATGAGAAATGTATGGTTTGAAACTTGAAATATATTAGAAAACGAAAGAAATGGCCCGTTTTACAAATACTCGACGGCCCCTAGTTACTGCTGCTATGCTTCACAAGCTACTGACAATATGGCGGCGTCAGTCTACGATAAGGCTACCGAATCGCTTGAATTTATTTCTCACGACATCCATCCATGTTCGATATTTATCTATCATCGAATCGCATCTTTAAAGATGCTTTAAACTACTTGTGCCAAACTTACAAAACTAAGAAAAAAGGTTCTTTGATGCATAAAATTAGAGTCAGTGCGAGATTGAATCGTATCTACTCGGCAATCCCCGTCACAACTCGGTAGATATACCTCGTCATTCGAAACACCTCGGCCATTTCTTAAAATAACCTCGGAGGTAATGGGGCGGGGAGCCATTTTTTAAAGTAGGTCAGCAACGAAGGGCATGTCCGTTTGCAATCGTATCTACTCGGAAATCCCCAGCACAAGCCGGGGATTGCCGAAAAGGTACGATTGACAAAATGGGAAACAAAGATGTGTTGATTAGATAATCTTTGATAAAAAGAGAAAAAGTAACAATATTCAATTGTGATACATAACCAATTTGTATGTCTTTAAATACATATTTAGTGCATGTGTGCATGTTGTAATCATGTGCGTTATCCGCCGGAAAACAGCCGAATTACCCCAGGATTTCTGGTGTATTCATGAACTGCTTACGAGGTATATCTATTGACTTGTTACGGGGATTGCCGAGTAGATAGGATTGATACCTCGTAAGCAGTATGACTAGAGATATAAAACGAAAATACTTTTTTATGTTTAAACAATTTTTGTTTGTTTTTAAACATGTTTAACAAAAGCACTTAGAGCAGTAATTTGTTTAGTATCTGAACATGATAAGACACACTCTGAAGCTTTATTTGGCATTGATCACTTAAATCACCCTGATTAAATTATATCTATACCAATAGTGGCTTTGACACAAAGTTTGAACACGAGGGTTACGAGGCAATATATATAAACATTAACCCTTAATACTTATGAGGGAAAATATCTATTCATTTCTAAAAGGTAATATATAGGCATTTTTATAATTCGTTACAGGTTGACGAATGCAAGATACCTATTGCCATTGACAGAACTTCGAGTATACAGATGAGCATATTATTTTGCTTGTATTTCAATAACAGTCTTTGCATAAATATATGTAATGTAAACCTATGTAACACACATTCTTTATAAATAACAATTAAGGTCACTAGTGCTAGTGGGGGAAGGGGTCTAAATGTTGTGTTTTACTTCCATCAGCAAAAATAAGATCAGGATACAATTTGGTGCACTTCAGCTGCAATATTATAAAATAGTTGTACTCTTCTATAGTGCTGATCCTTACGACAGTAAGGGAAAAAACTATACTTGCTACACAAACATTCAGAAATAAAAGAAGGTTTTGCAGTAACCCTATTCTAAATTATCTGTCTTTTGGTACCAATATATCAAATAAAATGACATATAACTACATTTCTTAAACAATGTCATCTTACTGTATATAATTAGGTGCTTAAGCACAGTAAAATCCTGTATTTTTCTAAACTCATCGACTCACTCAACAACCACACAACAACCCCAACAATTGTTGTATTATATGCAGAATCTCTAGCAAGTATTATAAATGATGCAATAAATTGAATAAATGTACCAATAATTTGAGTCTTTTTAATATTATTTTGTGTGCATAAAATATCGTCGATAAACTATTGCGAAGCGGGGATTAATTTATTGCATATCCACTCTTGAACAAAATACTTCCCCTTCGAGCATATCACTTGATGACTTGATGTTATTAAAATAGAGCGGCTATGTACGGCAAACACTCATATATATATATATATATATATATATATATATATATATATATATATATATATATATATATATATATATATATATATATATATATATATATATATATATATATATATATATATATATATATATATATATATATATATATATATATATATATATATATATATATATATATATATATATATATATATGTTATAGGTGTTTGGCTTGGAAAATGGTAAGAGCGTATCACCTGCATCTATTCTGGATACCTACTATCAAGACCCGCATCTCGTGCAAAACTACGTGCCATTTATTCCCTTCTAACTGCCTTTTCAATCAGTCGCTAAGAACCGCTTGTGAAGCACAGCAACAGACTATGATGCAGTGAATGTAAAGCTTTATTCTGATTGGTTAAACATTCGGAATTCGGAACGACACACAAGGTTGATATAAACACACACATCGAGTCCAATACTAGTGTATATTTTATGAAATATTGCATAGGTTTTCTATTTATTATTATCTAAACGTTTGATAAAGAATGGAATTTACCAATAGGTAAAGTTTACCGCAAAAAGCTCTGAAAAAGTTAGAACGTTGTTTTGGGTATTCTTATTCTTCCTGCGAAATGAACACTTTGGTCACACTCATAGAGAATAATAGGTTAGTGACGTTAATGGGTTAGGTCCTTCGGGCAAGGCGTAGGAATTTAATGGGTGAGCCGAAGGCGGATCCAACAAATACCGAAGCCGAGCCCGAAAAACTCAACCCATTAACGGCACTTACATATGCTTCTGTTTATCCCGTTACAAACCTTTCAAACACCCAATTTCAACGAAACGACAGAGAAATTTTTTTCATACAAAGCAAATGATTAGGCGAGCATAAACATGAGATAGTAGTCACGATACAAATCGTGATGTCACATGGCATTCTGTAGTTCCGAGTAAAACCTACAATTACGTCATCCACTGATGATTTGTACATGGAAACACTAGATGGACCAAACAGTAACGTTTCACTTCATAGATTCTAACTCATAACTCATATGGACCAGCTCATGCGTCGCTTGACCATATGCAAATTAGGGAGATCACGTGTCAAGTAACCGTGAAACACTTAGTTTTCACGGCACCCCTTTTCACGTCACCTTTTGCACCATGTTACGGGATATAGAGAATAATAGGTTAGTGACGTTAATGGGTTAAGTTTTTTTGGCAAGGCATAGGAATTAAATAGGTGAGCCGAAGGCGAATCCAACAAATGCCGAAGCCGAGCCCGAATTTGTTTAACCCATTAACGTCACTAACCTATTATTCTGTTTAACCCGTTATATACCTTTTGAACACCCAATTCAACGAAACAACAGAGAAAACAGTTTTTATAAAACGCAAATGAGTAAGCGTGAATAAACATGAATAGTGGTCACCAATCTGAACACATCGGGTTTATTCAATGTAAACACCTCTGAAATAAAAGGGATGACGCCATATTGTTTCCCGCGATAATAACGTCACTTTACTCTCGTTTTTAAAAATAGATCTCAAATGTGAAATCTAAAAAGTCGTTAAATTTGATTGAGGGAACAACTATACATGTCACAACAACAATTTCGCCATTTGGTATGAGTTACTGATAAAGAATGATTTAAAAGGATGTCCAACACTACCATACACATTGAACTACTTAATGTGCACGCTTAGAAAATGTGTTAATCGCTGAATGCCGATTTACCCGAAAAATTGTAACCCTACACTTATCCTAGGTGTATTTGGTCTCGCACCTGTTACGGAGTACTTCCGGGTCGTAGTACCCAAAAGTAGTCCCATTTAGAAATTTTGAGTTTCGACTTCTGGTGCATAGTTTTGCTGGTAAGAGATGAGCTGGTAGAACACTGATGTGTTTCCTGTATAGATTATAGTCCTGCAATGCCCCCAAAGTTTGTTGTGATTGCTTATTGCAGGACTATTTGTTTGGGATGTATGAACACAAATGCCGGTACCTCGGCTAGATTTGACAGGTAGTGCACTGATTTTCGGACGGTACTAATACACTTTGCTCCGTAGAAAAAAAATGAGACGATTGAGGTGTCTATTTTATTACAGTTTCTGAGAGTTAAATGGCCAAACTTGATGTGCCTGTATATAGCTAAGCGTAAAAAAAACACTATTCTTCATTCAGCAGAGTCTTGAAAATGCCTGATTTAACATTGGAGTCAATGGGATTCAAGATCTCAAAAGTAACAGGTGTATGACCATTTCACAGCTCACGGAAATACCCGACTAGTTCCGATTGAGTAGTCACGAGACAAATCGTGATGTCATCGTGTGACGTCACACGATTAAATATTAGGTCACACGGTATTCTCTGTCTATGGTACTTCTACTTCTACTTCTAGGTTGATACGTTGTTCTGTCATATTTGACCATTACACAACGGTGCGTTTAAGAAAAAAGATTAAAGACAAAGTGGAATGATAGGAAAGTAAGAAGAAAAGCGGACAATAGCGAAATAATCTTGCCAAAAGTACAAGAAAAGAAAAATAGAAAAGTTTTCCAGGCTCTTTTCGCACCATCAGAGAAAGACCAATCCAGCTTCCGTGGCGGTACTAGGGTGTAAAACCCCGCTGATACAGCTCTAGCTCATCACACAAAGCTACTCACAGCCGGAGGAGAACGGCTACTTTAGAAAGACAGGATTGAAAGCCCACTCTTAAAGGATGCCAAAGAGGGGGCGGGCCTCAGCTACTGTTGCTGGTAGTTTATTTCATAGTGGAATACATCTGGGGAAGAAACTGTATTTGAAATAATCGGACGTTGCAGAATAGGGTTTGAATTAAGTGTTATGAGACGACCTTGTTCTAGAATATGCTGGGACGAGAAAATTGTTTTTGTCAATGTCTACTAAGTGATTTACAATTTTGAAAAACATTGAGAGTTGTAGTTTTTGTCAGTGATCCTCCAATGTGTTCCATTGAAGGGAAGTCATCATATCTGTCACGCTGCTGGTATTGTGATACCTGTTTGTGACAAAGCGTGCTGCCCTCCTCTGGACCATCTCCACCTTGTTAATGAGAGTTCTGTGGTGGGGATTCCACACGGTGCAGCAGTACTCCAGGTTAGAGAGTACCAGTGCATTGAATGTTCTTGTCTTTGTTTCATTGCTGGAACCACGCAGGTTACGCCCCAGAAAGCCAAGCATACATTTTGCCTCCTTGGTGATTCTGTTGATGTGGGACCCCAACCTAAATCAGATTGAATGTCTACGCCCAGGTACTTGGAGGTCTTCTCAGTATTTAGTTTAACACCTTTAAGAATGAAATCAGTAAGACGTGAATGCCTTGACCTAGATATGCGTAGAACACTGCATTCAAGAGGGTAAAAATTCATACCCCAGGTGTTTTCCCATGCTGCTAGAGTATCAAGATCAGTTTGTAAATTTTCTGGTCTTCCTCTGACTTGATCTGACGGTACAAAATGCAATCGTCTGCAAACAGGCAAGTCTTAGAGAGAATCCCGTCCGGTAAATCATTTATAAATATAAGAAATAGTATTGGGCCCAAGACTGACCCCTGAGGAACTCCGCTTACAACTGGAACCTCACTAGATGACTGCCCCTGGACTATCATTCTCTGTAGAAATGATTATATCCACTGATAAGTATGACCCCTTATGCCATAGTGGTGTACTTTCTTCATAAGTCTTTGATGAGGTACACGATCAAATGCCTTGCTAAAGTCCAAAATGATCATATCGGTTTGTATTCCCTTGTCCAATGTTTCAGCCAGCTCATGTGAGAGGGTCAAAAGTTGGGTTTCACAGATTCTTTAAGCTCTGAAACTATGCTGACAGTCAATGAGAATGTTGTGTATGTCAAGATGCCCCATCATACGACTGACGATGACATGCTGTAGCAGTTTGCAGCAAAGGGTGGTCAGGGATACTGGTCGATAATTTGCCGGATCCTGTCGTGCTCCTTTCTTGTATATTGCTGTGATGTTGGCTTGACGCCAGTCATCAGGTACTTTTCCCTCATCAAGAGAACAACTGAATATGATGATCAGTATACAAGCTATTTCTTTAGAGTAATCGTTCATTATTCTGTCAGGAATGTTGTCTGGACCAGAAGCTTTCCGTGGGTTGATATTATTGAGGAGTTTGAGTATACCTTATTTGTTGACCTTAATTTTTATCCATGTTAGGAAATGGATCCCCAGAAGGATTTTGAACATCTCCTGCTGCCTCTTCAGTAAAAACTGATCTGTATTGCTGGTTGAGAATATTTGCTTTGTCTTTTGCCATGTTAAATAAGCATCCCTGATCTCGAAGTGGTGGAATACTAGAGTTGTCTTTCCTTAGGGATTTAATGTAACTCCAGAACCTCTTTTGCTTTGATGGAATGTTTGAATTTTGATCATCAGCTTCGAATGAATTATTTACATAAGAGTGATAAGATTGTCTTGTTAGTTTTTGAGTTTCTTGTTTGCATTTGTTATACTTGTCAATTTCCGAGTCTTTATTGTTCTCTTCATTCTTGCAAAAAGTTTACTTTTCTTTCTGATTGCTGATTTAATGATATTATTTATCCATGGCTTGCTTCTTCGGCCTTCCTTCAGAATCTTAGTTGGTATATGTTGCTCCATCAGTGATAACAAAGTGTCTCTAAACTTGGCCCGCATATCGTAGAGTGGATAAATCGTGATAAGGATGATCGAAAAGGTATGGTGGTATATATAATATTTGTACTGAGTGTTCGTTGTGGAGGATATGACATGTGTTTAGTTTGTGTAAAAAAGTAATGAAACCAAAGAGCTGTCTCTGTGAACTGTTCTTAAGTGCAAAGATGCAGCTAATAGTTCCGAGTAATACCTTCGATTTCTTCAAATTTAGTGATCATCCAATGATGATTTGTAACTTGAAACATCATATGGACCAAACAGTATCGTTTCACTTCATAGATTTTAACTCCAATGGGCCAGCTTGTGCGTCGCTTGACCATATGCAGATGTAGGAGGTCAAGTGTCAACTAACCATGAATCAATTAGTTTTCACGGCACCCCTTTCCACGTCACCTTTTGCACATGGTAACGGGTTAAAACTTTTTTTATTCGGCTCACCCAATAAATTCCTACGCCTTGCCCGAAAATCCGAACCCATTAACGTCACGAACCTATTATTCTCTATGTTCCGATCAAAGTCCAGTGAATTAAAATCTGCAGTCTTCAATGGTGCAGGTACTGCAACAGTTGCTAGCAATGCCAAACACGAAAAGTGCCAATTTGATTTTTACTTAACACTTTCCATGTTAATTGAGTTAATTGGTTCCTAACTCGTATGAAAGGGATAACCTGGTAAACAAATCACTACTGGTTCCCCATACACTTTGAAATATTAAATATATATGTTTGTGTATAATTATTATAGTCATCTTTTTTTCCTTTATATGTTTTTTAGTTTATACCAATCTGAAAAAGAGGATTTCAGAAGGCAATGTGACAAAAATAATGTACTCATGATGAGCATAATTTCATATTGAAAAGATACTTATATTCAAATCTTTTATCGGACTACGACCGGTTAAATATATTCATGCTTTTTATATTGAAGATATATCAACACATTTTCCACATGAATGTGTTTAATCCAAATGATTATTTTTCCATATAGCCGAACGTCTACTGCCATTAAAGCCAGTAAATATTTTTGTATCTAGATCATATTGATAACAGTTTAATGATATAGAAGAGTTCAGGGACGTCATGACTATGACTCGGTTATCTTTAAACATTATGTTTACAGGATAATTTCCGTTCCCTTTAATACAGATATAGCCTCCTTGTGTGTCTTGACTACTCTGTTATGTTTACAAATGAAAAACATTGCTGTTTTAACCTTTTTTTTTGTCTGTACTTAAAGTCCTTGCCGAACTGTTGCTGTATATGCATGTGTGAAAATAAATGTGTTTTCTTTTTTTTGTAATGGCAATAAGTATGCTTTGTGCTATTTTATGCTTAATATATTTGAGTTAACCCTTTCAGAAACAACAAATCTTCGTCTGTCCCAATTTGAAAGAGTTTGCAGACGACATTTCAAACTGTGATGAAATTGAAAAATAATCTCCTGATAGGGCAGAAAACATTGTGGGAAAAGGAAAAATTGCTCGTTAAGAGGAATTCTTCCTTTTCCCTTAATGTTTTCTAAATTCGTCTGCAACAATGTGGCCAAATGTCGTTTTGTTTGGGAAAAGGTTAAACCGAACATCAGATATGGTAAATCAGCTGAGGAACGTATCATATCGTAACCCATCGAATCAGACAGGTAAGACAGCCGCCCTATCCAACATCGTCGTAAGTCGCACATCGTAAATGGTTCTTATAGTTTATAGTGTATCGTGCATAAATCGTGGGAACTCATACGGTAGCACTACTGTAACAGCCGTACGAGTGGCAGATTTTTTAACCTAGTTAATTAATCTCTATTTATATTGGAACACCTATCTAGTTATAAAGAATATAAAGAAAAACCATACACACACAGAAAGCAAAGGGTGAAAGCCAACACACTCATCGTTATCTTTGGTTCGGACTTGAAGAAGGCTTGTACAATCTTCGATAGATAAGGTGTGGTAATATTACGGGGATTATCAATGGTGAGTCTTTTCCAAAAAATGAAGAGACGTGCACATCCAGGAAGCATGAGATAACGTTTACAGGTAGCTTCAACATTGTCTCTCCACTAACCTTTTCATATCGTAGAGGACGCAAAAGACATCTTAATGTGTTGCATGCGTGAAGCTTCTCAACGTTTCGGACGGATTATAATAGATAGTTAGATAGATAGATATCTTTTATTTGACCATCACTTATGTGTTTAGTAATTTTTCTTATTTCGCCGACAAATAATCGATGACAGGCGAAAACATATGTAAACTGTCCGTCATCTAGGCGACCATTCATAGTTTAAATATAATTTTTATTTACGAAATCCCGTGGATTTACATAGATCAATAAGACGCATTCCAAAAGCGTTGCACTTGCTACCGGAGGAGGCCCGTATTGTAGGGCAATCTGGAACATAATTGACATCGACAATACTTTTATTATAATAATTGAAATTGATAAAATCATTTCGTGTTCCTACCCGACTGTAAAAATCACCTACTAAATAAACTGATCCTAAAACATCAAAATCATATAATTAACAAGTCTTGCGCTTTTGTCCGAAATACTGCAAAGCAAATACCCATGTTCTTCTGAGATCCAGCTTATAATATCTGCCTGCCTGCCTGCCTGCCTGCCTGCCTGCCTGCCTGCCTGCCTGCCTGCCTGCCTGCCTGCCTGTCTGTCTGTCTGTCTGGCTGTCTGTCTGTCTGTCTGTCTGTCTGTCTGTCTGTCTGTCTGTCTGTCTGTCTGTCTGTTCGTCTGTCTGTCTGTCTGTCTGTCTGTCTGTCTGTCTGTCTGTCTGTCTGTCTGTCTGTCTGTCTGTCTGTCTGTCTGCCCGTCTGTCTGTCTGTCTGTCTGTCTGTCTGTCTGTCTGTCTGTCTGTCTGTCTGTCTGTCTGTCTGTCTGTCTGTCTGTCTGTCTTTCTGTCCGTCTGTCTGTCTGTCTGTCTGTCTGTCTGTCTGTCTGTCTGTCTGTCTGTCTGTCTGTCTGTCTGTCTGTCTGTCTGTCCGTCCGTCCGTCCGTCCGTCCGTCCGTCCGTCTGTCTGTCTGTCTGTCTGTATTGTCTGTCTGTCTGTCCGTCCGTCAGTCGTCCGTCCGTCCGTCCGTCCGTCCGTCCGTCCGTCCGTCCGTCCGTCCGTCCGTCCGTGCCGTCCGTCCGTCCGTCCGTCCGCCCGCGCGCGCCCGCCGCGCGCCCGCCCGACCACCCGCCCGCCCGCCCGCCCGCCCGAACGTCATCCGCCCGCGCGCCCAACCACCCGCCCGCCCGCCCGCCCGAACGCCCGCCCGCCCGCCCGCCCGCCCGCCGGCCCGCCCACCCGCCGGCCCGCCCACCCGCCCGCCCGCCAATCCGTCCGTCTGTCATTCTGTCTGTCCGTCCTTCAGTCTGTCTAGATAAGAGGACCTTAAAAATTGAATCGAACTGTAAGCTGTGACATTATGCGATTTGATTTTGGGTAAAATCGCTGGGTATCGTCACTTCTGCAGGGACCTTGGGAAGTGCTGGTTGAATCTGCATGATTACATATTTTGTTTAACATCTATAGCTAAAAGAAATCAAAATGGCACTTGGATGGCTTATTTCTTATGCTTTCGTCATGTCATTGTTCTTCATTGGTAAGTTTTTTGCAAATTTTGTTTGGATCCGTTTCAATTATACATTGTACTCGATTGTAATTGGTAAGTTTTTGCCTTGGTTTCTTAACTCGATTCATTGACTGACACACGAATTCGCGTGTATGCTTTAAGAACCAAATACGAACATGATTTATTCATGTAAACAGAATTGCAAATTTTTAACAAAGCTATCTTTAACTGAATATTTCTTAATTACAGCGACAGTTGCAATGGCCAGAAATAAGTGATCTTGGGTCATTTTCGTACCGATGATACATACATACAAAGTAGTGTTAATAATACTTTTTGACAGAGGTCATTCCTAAATTTTACAGTTTTTTATTTATTTTTATTCTTAATTATATTTGCAATATAGACATGTTTCATCTCCATTTATCCCTAGACCAACCTAATACAGCTGGCTCATACTATCAGAACAATTCAAGAATATCTTTTCTGACGAAAAGATGTTGGAAATTCGCGTTTTATATATTCTTCTTCTTTTTTTTTTAATATCTCGGGTTCAATAGTAACGAGACTAGAAATAGTCGTTCAGACTTAAATCACCACAAAGGCAAAAAAATGCCATTTCAATTGGACAAATAAAGATTTTGACACTTAAGAATTCGTATGTGAATACATAAAATGGTTGAAAACCAATGCCAATTCTATTAGTTACATTGCTTTGGGGAAAAAAAAGGAATACGTCTTAAAATTGAAAAACGAAAAAGAAGATGTTGCTGTGGAAACATGAAAAACCCTATCATCTTCATTTAGTAATTAAATTCCGGGTATAAGTCAAATAGCTTTTGACGGCGCACCTTGTCACAAGGCCTTTATCCCCTAATAGCAACTCGAAAATAGTCCAAATCGGAAATAACATAATGTGACAGGAAAATAATTATTGACATTGGTATTCAATAAAACAGTGTGATAGAAGTAACAAAAGATATTGTGCAGTTATGTTTTTAAAAGCAAGAATTGATGTTTCCGATGCATAAACTAATCTAGGTTTTTTTTTCACAAAATGTAGCGAGTTTAACATGTTATAGAGGATATGTGTATTTGCTGAAACTCCGTGATTCCGTTAAATAATGTGGAGTGAGCCTTTGCGCCTTTCAGTGTTTCTATGGGAAAGATGATTTATAAATATATATAACTTTATTGTCCCCATTTTCAGGGGATGTACATATATTTTAATGTATAAATCTTGATAGATTTATAAAAGAAAAGTTAACAATTACACAAATAAATGACTAAACATGTAAATGTTTACACAATTCTCTTCCCGGGGAGACAGATCCTTGGGGCATTATATAAACCATGTGCCTATTAAGGAGGAGAGTTCCCCGGGGACGAGACATATATGCCTCTTCCATAAGTATTCCCTAAAGGAGCCTGTTCAGAAAATTCTTAAAGCTTCGTCGAAAACGAAATAGAAGCAATAACCTAGGGATTAAACATGGACTGCATACATAAACTGTTCTATCATTTCGTCCTTCGTTTACATTCATCTTATAAATATATGTCTTTTAAAAAACTCTTCACATATAATCAGAAATGAGGGATAAATACCGATATCAAGGACTGACATTGAACTACTACCAAGCTTGCATCCGAGCCTTGATAACTGAGATAACATACTAACACTATTACCACTCTAAAAGTTCAGTTTGGTGTAAAGGGTATTCCAAAGTATATAGATTTATCATAGTTTATTCAGTCAAATAAAAGATGTTCGACTTCCCAATGGCAAGTTCGTTGACATCGTATGCCAACGAACTTACCACTGGGAAGTCGAACATCTTTTATATGTAACTGTATGTAAATTAAAATTTAGAATCTCTTTTCCTTGGACCAGCACTCGCTAGACAAGCACCCGTTTATATCATGTATTCTGAATTGGTTTCGATATTCATTCACAAATTATTACATATTGTAATTTGTGGAAATGAAATAAAAGATACATACAACATTTCTGTAGACCTTACGACTTTTTTCTTGAAATATCAGTCCTTTATTTTATGTTTGGCCCGTTCTTTACGAAATAAACACGTTTAGATTGTTTGAAATATATACAATACGAATGGTCTATATCTTTTCCATAAGGAAGTGAAAAAGGTTCAGACGCTGTCAATAATATAGTCTTTTGAGTATATTACATTCGTTCGTTTTCCAGGTTCTACCTATTCATGTGGAAACACCGCTCTACAGAATTGCCTCGTCGCTGCATATGGTACAGCCGACCCAGCTCAGTTATTGTCTTTGGTATCTGAAGAGCCAGCAGTTGTGTGCAGGTACTGTACATCGCTCTAGATAGTTGGGCTAAATTATTGCGTAAATCTTCAAGCACAATTCATATGTTAAAACTGATAAATCATGTGAAATAATTTTATGTTTTATTACTTGAACAATAATTCTATTGAAAAATTATTGTTGTTATTGTTGATAAAGTATAGATATATAATAATGGAATGATAAAGTGTAGTATCGTTCCCGGGGTTTTTATGACACATTGTCTCAAGTAAATCAATGAAAAATTAAACCTTGTGCGAGATACTACAACATGATATTCAATAAATATAATTCACAATCAACGGCTTATTATTTGTGAACAATCTAATGGTCGTTACATTGATCAATTTGGCAATCTCAATGGCTAAAGTTATAAGCTCTATTGTCTTCTTATTTCAAAGAAAAATAATGTTGCGTCCGTACCTCTTACAGGTTAAGGGCGAAAAATGTTCCTTGTTCCATCGCCCCCTCAACCCTAAAGCGCTCCCCTACCAACCATATCAACAAAACAAAAATAACCGAATTTTAAAACGTCCACAAATTATGACTTTTTAATACGAATAACATGGACACTTTGAAAGATGAGAAAACTCTTTATAGATTGAACAAAAAGAAAAAAATGTTTTCCATCATCCGCTTTTTTATGTTTATGAGAACATGTTATTTTCTTTTGCTGTTCTCTTAGATATCCAAATGTCTGAACCCTTAGCATGAATTAGAACCTCATCAATAGTGAAGACTTTCTCGTAATACGGTCTCACCTTTCTTTATATATTGTTAGGAATCAACAAAAGTCATTTTATTTTTCTCTTTAGATATCAGGAAAACACTTTGGTTTCAATTTTGTTATTGTTTTTTTAATTTCAAAAACTCTTTCCTTTATCCAGAAATGTGGACAATCGAAAGCCTTTCTTCTCTTCCATTTTCAGTAAATTTAACCACTTCAAAGACTGTGCTGATTCAGCTTACTGTTCATCAGAACTGGATTATATTACTCATCTTATGGTTTGGATGTGACCGTGTGTGACAAATGGAGAAATAAAGGTATGTATAAAACAAATACTCAAAAGAAAACGGAATAGTATTCGTGGCAAAGAAGTAGCTACATTTGACTTAAATTCACGGAGCCTCTTCGGTGCAGGTTCTAGTCGGAGTTTGGTGGTTTTACAAATGTGTATCTCACACCAAAATTGCCATGGTCCTTCGCTAAAGGACCCTTGCAAATCTAACACGAAAATAGGTGTATCAAATAGACAGAATTGCAAAGCTATTCTGGGAAACTTATGCACAATGACAATACTTTATTCAACGGTTTGTTCTATCTTCACATTTTGTGCTAACCTTTGAATGTGTTTAACTAAACAGGGTATTTCTAAATTATCTAAAGTCTCTATAAATCTAATATTTTGGTCAACGATTGAACGGATTAAGGTGAATGTGGTCGGTACCCTATTGCAATAAATTATCATGAGACTTTCATATAATGTTAGGTGAGCAACCCAATCAATGATGTTTTAAACTTCAAGCAAAAATACGATTGGAAGAAATAATAGACCTGCAAAAGGAAGAGAATTTCTTTTTACACGTGGTTTGAATTTTATTTTGATGTCGCAAGAGGTAGGTGACTAAACAATTTTGTTTCATTTTTAAGCAGAAATTAAATTATTAGTTATTACCAACGTGCAAGGTGACATTCACATCTCAACAACATGTAAATTTTGTAGAAATGCTGAACGGTTTTTGAATGTCTAACGTTACCTTAATTATGACCTCTCATCGAATTGCGTAGTTCGCACAACGTCTCTATTAATACTACTTGAAGTATCTTAAAAAAGGGTTTATTACTGTTGGCGATAAGATGACCAATATAACAAGATAAGCCTGGCGAATATTCAAGTATTCTCACTGTGTCCATTTTTTGAATTAGGGCTTATAGCCTGGTAACCGAGATTTTTCATGACCACTATATGGATTTTTAGTGTTTTATATAGACGCACTCTGATTTCGATACGTCTAACCAAAATTGCAATCGGAAATACTCGGGTATTTCCGTGAGCTGTGAAATACACCTCATATATAAGTGTAGGGTTACAATTTGTTTAGGTAAATCGGCCTCCGGCGTATAACACATTTTCTAAGCGTGCACGTTAAGTAGTTCAATGTTTATGGAAGTGTTGGACATCCTTTTAAATCATATTTTATCAGTAACTCATACCAAATGGCGAAATTGTTATTGTGACATGTATAGTTGTTTCCTCAATCAAATTTAACGACTTTTTAGATTTCACATTTAAGACCATTTTTAAAAACCAAAGTGAAGTGACGTTATATCGCGGAAAACAATATGGCGTCATCTCTATTATTTCAGAGGTGTTTTCATTGGATAAACCCGATGTGTTCAGTTGCCAAAATTGTAGGCAAGGTCGTTATAAGCAAGAAACATTGCATACAGCTATTGTCTATTGAATTCTAACATGGAAAGTGGTTACAAAATCGAACGAACTGCATTAGATCTATTGCAGAAACGGTCGTATCAGTGACAGGCATGTTCTTGCTTGTCTGACCGGGTAAGATAACCGACACAATTTACACGGAGAGCGCATATGACGCCTTCAAGGTCGTATTGATAAAATGAGGTCGAATCGTTTGGAGTGTTTGACCTGATTTACAGAAGTACATGACTCAACCCCCTACTCTCACTACTGACTCAATGTAATAATGGGAAAGCTGGTGGGAGCCTAAAATTTATAATAAAATGCGTCTTAAAATATGTGCCTCCTAATGCTTGAACAAGAGCCATGTGCCGGAAAAGAGTTATGGTCCACAGACAGCAGATCAGATATAAACAGGTCTGGATGATTTGTGTGAGTGAACCCATTGTAGAATGTGCGAGGTCTAAATAAGCGCAGTATTACATTTTCCACTTTATATGAGGTAAAATCGACACAGTTCTATGAAGTGAGGCAGAGTGGTTATTTATCAACATTTCTGAACCAACAGTTTACTTTTACGAGGGTTGTTCGGAAAGTTCATAGAATTTTGCTATAAAAAAGCGTATAAGCGTTTTTAAACAGAACAAAATAAATCAACATAAATTTCAACATAAACGCTACTAAGCTCCGGCTTCCGGTAACTACGTTGCTACAATAACCAAAATATCTTGCTAGAATAACGTCATTGTTTTTTTAAGTTCAGTATATGTTGCAAACAAGTGAATGGGTGCATGTATTATATTTCAAGAGTATCGAACAATGTTACAAAGAGATATAACAAAATTCTACGAACTTTCCGAACAACCCTCGTAGACGTTGATTAACGTTTGCAGACTGGTATAACGTCCTTTTAATATGACCTAACATCAAAAGACTCTATACCATGTAACGTCAAAACAAAAATGCTGTTACCTAGCTCCATACATTCCTGAATATCATGCCTGATTGGGCGTAATCGGCAGAATATATTTTATGTGTATATGGAATAAATACATTTGTATCTAAAGATCGAAATAAACTGGACATTTTTTCTTTCCCCCGAAATTTAGTATCCAAAGACCATTCCGAATTTCTTTACTTCTAAATTGCTGAAACTTCGTGATCCCGTTAAATAATGTGAAGTGAGCCTTGGGGCTTTTCAGTGTTTCTATGGGAAAGATTTATAAATATGTATAACTTTATTGTCCCCATTTTCGTGAGATCTACATATATTTGAACGTATAAAGATTAATAGATTTATAAAAGAAAAGTTAACAATTACATAAATAAATGGCTAAACAAATAAATATTTATTCAATTCTCGTCCCGGGGATACAGATCCTCAGGGTATTATATAAACCGTGTACCTATTAAGGGGGAGAGTTCCACGAGGCGAGACCTATATGCCTCTTCCATAATTATTCCCTAAAGGAGCCAATTCTGAGACTTTCTGAAGCTTCGTCGAAAACGAAATAGAAGCAATAACCTAGGGATTGAACATGGACTATCTTTTAAAAACTCTGCCTATATAATCAGAAATGAGCGGTAAATACCAATATCAAGGACTGGCATTGAACTACTACCAAGCTTACATCCGATAAGTCCGAGTCTTGATAACTGAGATAACATACTAACACTATTACCACTCTAAAACTTCAGTTTGGTGTAAAGGGTATTCCAAAGTATATAGATCTGTCATTGTTTGTTCAGTCAAATAAAAGATGTTCGACTTCCCAATGGCAAGTTCGTTGACATCGTATGCCAACGAACTTACCACTGGGAAGACGAACATCTTTTATATGTAACTGTATGTAAGTTAATGTTTAGAACCTCTTTCCCTTGGACCAGCACTCGCTAGACAAGCACCCGTTCTTACTATGTATTCTGAATTGGTTTCGATATTCAGTCACATATAATTACATATTGTAATTTGTGGAAATGAAATAAAAGATACATACAACATTTTTGAAGACCTACGTGACGATTTTTTTCTTGAAATTTCAGTCCTTTATTTTATGTTTGGCCCGTTCTTTACGAAATAAACACGTTTAGATTGTTTGAAATATATATACAATACTGATGGTCTATATCTTTTCCACAAGGAAGTAAAAAAGGTAAAGACGCTGTCAATAATATAGTCTTTTGAGTATATTACATTCGTTCGTTTTCCAGGTTCTACCCATTCATGTGAAAACACTGCTCTACAGAAATGCCTCGTTGATGCATATGGTACAGACTATCCAACTCAGATAAGGTCTATGGTATCTAAAGGGCCAGCATTTGTGTGCAGGTACTGTATATCGCCCTAGATAGTTGGGCTAAATTATTGCGTAAATCTTCAACCACAATTTATATGTTTAAACCGATAAATTATGTGAAATTATTTTATATTTTATTACTTGAACAATAAATCTAATGAAAAATAATTGTTGTTATTGTTGATAAAGTAAAGATATATAATAAAGGAATAATAAAGTGTAGTATCGTTCCCGGGGTTTTTATGACACATTGTCTCAAGTTATTCAATGACAAATTAAACCTTGTGCGAGATGCTACAACATGATATTCAATATCTATGATTCACAATCAACGGCTCATTATTTGTGAACAATCTAATGGACGTTACATTGATCAATTTGGCAATCTCATTGGCCAAAGTTATAAGCTCTATTGTCTTCTTATTTCAAAGAAAAATAATGTTGCGTTCGTACCTCTTACAGGTTAAGGGCGAAAAATGTTCCTTGTTCCATCGCCCCCTCAACCCTAAAGCGCTCCCCTACCAACCATATCAACAAAACAAAAATAACCAAATTTTAGACGTCCACAAATTATGACTTTTTAATACGAATAACATGGACACTTTGAAAGATAAGAAAACTCTTTATAGATTGAACAAAAAGAAAAAATGTTTACCATCATCCGCTTTTTTATGTTTATGAGAACATGTTATTTTCTTTTTCTGTTCTCTTAGATATCCAAATGTCTGAACACTTAGCATGAATTAGAACCTCATCAATAGTGAAGACTTTTCGTAATACGGTCTCACCTTTCTTTATATATTGTTAGGAATCAACAAAAGTCATTTTATTTTTCTCTTTAGATATCAGGAAAACACTTTGGTTTCAATTTTGTTATTGTTTTTTTAATTTCAAAAACTCTTTCCTTTATCCAGAAATGTGGACAATCGAAAGCCTTTCTTCTCTTCCATTTTCAGTAAATTTAACCACTTCAAAGACTGTGCTGATTCAGCTTACTGTTCATCAGAACTGGATTATATTTACTCATCTTATGGTTTGGATGTGACCGTGTGTGACAAATGGAGAAATAAAGGTATGTATAAAACAAATACTCAAAAGAAAACGGAATAGTATTCGTGGCAAAGAAGTAGCTACATTTGACTTAAATTCACGGAGCCTCTTCGGTGCAGGTTCTAGTCGGAGTTTGGTGGTTTTACAAATGTGTATCTCACACCAAAATTGCCATGGTCCTTCGCTAAAGGACCCTTGCAAATCTAACACGAAAATAGGTGTATCAAATAGACAGAATTGCAAAGCTATTCTGGGAAACTTATGCACAATGACAATACTTTATTCAACGGTTTGTTCTATCTTCACATTTTGTGCTAACCTTTGAATGTGTTAAACTAAACAGGGTATTTCTAAATTATCTAAAGTCTCTATAAATCTAATATTTTGGTCAACGATTGAACGGATTAAGGTGAATGTGGTAGGTACCCTATTGCAATAAATTATCATGAGACTTTCATATAATGTTAGGTGAGCAACCCAATCAATGATGTTTTAAACTTCAAGCAAAAATACGATTGGAAGAAATAATAGACCTGCAAAAGGAAGAGAATTTCTTTTTACACGTGGTTTGAATTTTATTTTGATGTCGCAAGAGGTAGGTGACTAAACAATTTTGTTTCATTTTTAAGCAGAAATTAAATTATTAGTTATTACCAACGTGCAAGGTGACATTCACATCTCAACAACATGTAAATTTTGTAGAAATGCTGAACGGTTTTTGAATGTCTAACGTTACCTTAATTATGACCTCTCATCGAATTGCGTAGTTCGCACAACGTCTCTAGTAATACTACTTGAAATATCTTAAAAAAGGGTTTATTACTGTTGGCGATAAGATGACCAATATAACAAGATAAGCCTGGCGAATATTCAAGTATTCTCACTGTGTCCATTTTTTGAATTAGGGCTTATAGCCTGGTAACCGAGATTTTTCATGACCACTATATGGATTTTTAGTGTTTTATATAGACGCACTCTGATTTCGATACGTCTAACCAAAATTGCAATCGGAAATACTCGGGTATTTCCGTGAGCTGTGAAATACACCTCATATATAAGTGTAGGGTTACAATTTGTTTAGGTAAATCGGCCTCCGGCGTATAACACATTTTCTAAGCGTGCACGTTAAGTAGTTCAATGTTTATGGAAGTGTTGGACATCCTTTTAAATCATATTTTATCAGTAACTCATACGAAATGGCGAAATTGTTATTGTGACATGTATAGTTGTTTCCTCAATCAAATTTAACGACTTTTTAGATTTCACATTTAAGATCCATTTTTAAAAACCAAAGTGAAGTGACGTTATATCGCGGAAAACAATATGGCGTCATCTCTATTATTTCAGAGGTGTTTTCATTGGATAAACCCGATGTGTTCAGTTGCCAAAATTGTAGGCAAGGTCGTTATAAGCAAGAAACATTGCATACAGCTATTGTCTATTGAATTCTAACATGGAAAGTGGTTACAAAATCGAACGAACTGCATTAGATCTATTGCAGAAACGGTCGTATCAGTGACAGGCATGTTCTTGCTTGTCTGACCGGGTAAGATAACCGACACAATTTACACGGAGAGCGCATATGACGCCTTCAAGGTCGTATTGATAAAATGAGGTCGAATCGTTTGGAGTGTTTGACCTGATTTACAGAAGTACATGACTCAACCCCCTACTCTCACTACTGACTCAATGTAATAATGGGAAAGCTGGTGGGAGCCTAAAATTTATAATAAAATGCGTCTTAAAATATGTGCCTCCTAATGCTTGAACAAGAGCCATGTGCCGGAAAAGAGTTATGGTCCACAGACAGCAGATCAGATATAAACAGGTCTGGATGATTTGTGTGAGTGAACCCATTGTAGAATGTGCGAGGTCTAAATAAGCGCAGTATTACATTTTCCACTTTATATGAGGTAAAATCGACACAGTTCTATGAAGTGAGGCAGAGTGGTTATTTATCAACATTTCTGAACCAACAGTTTACTTTTACGAGGGTTGTTCGGAAAGTTCATAGAATTTTGCTATAAAAAAGCGTATAAGCGTTTTTAAACAGAACAAAATAAATCAACATAAATTTCAACATAAACGCTACTAAGCTCCGGCTTCCGGTAACTACGTTGCTACAATAACCAAAATATCTTGCTAGAATAACGTCATTGTTTTTTTAAGTTCAGTATATGTTGCAAACAAGTGAATGGGTGCATGTATTATATTTCAAGAGTATCGAACAATGTTTCAAAGAGATATAACAAAATTCTACGAACTTTCCGAACAACCCTCGTAGACGTTGATTAACGTTTGCAGACTGGTATAACGTCCTTTTAATATGACCTAACATCAAAAGACTCTATACCATGTAACGTCAAAACAAAAATGCTGTTACCTAGCTCCATACATTCCTGAATATCATGCCTGATTGGGCGTAATCGGCAGAATATATTTTATGTGTATATGGAATAAATACATTTGTATCTAAAGATCGAAATAAACTGGACACTTTTTCTTTCCCCCGAAATTTAGTATCCAAAGACCATTCCGAATTTCTTTACTTCTAAATTGCTGAAACTTCGTGATCCCGTTAAATAATGTGAAGTGAGCCTTGGGGCTTTTCAGTGTTTCTATGGGAAAGATTTATAAATATGTATAACTTTATTGTCCCCATTTTCGTGAGATCTACATATATTTGAACGTATAAAGATTAATAGATTTATAAAAGAAAAGTTAACAATTACATAAATAAATGGCTAAACAAATAAATATTTATTCAATTCTCGTCCCGGGGATACAGATCCTCAGGGTATTATATAAACCGTGTACCTATTAAGGGGGAGAGTTCCACGAGGCGAGACCTATATGCCTCTTCCATAATTATTCCCTAAAGGAGCCAATTCTGAGACTTTCTGAATCTTCGTCGAAAACGAAATAGAAGCAATAACCTAGGGATTGAACATGGACTATCTTTTAAAAACTCTGCCTATATAATCAGAAATGAGCGGTAAATACCAATATCAAGGACTGGCATTGAACTACTACCAAGCTTACATCCGATAAGTCCGAGTCTTGATAACTGAGATAACATACTAACACTATTACCACTCTAAAAGTTCAGTTTGGTGTAAAGGGTATTCCAAAGTATATAGATCTGTCATTGTTTGTTCAGTCAAATAAAAGATGTTCGACTTCCCAATGGCAAGTTCGTTGACATCGTATGCCAACGAACTTACCACTGGGAAGACGAACATCTTTTATATGTAACTGTATGTAAGTTAATGTTTAGAACCTCTTTCCCTTGGACCAGCACTCGCTAGACAAGCACCCGTTCTTACTATGTATTCTGAATTGGTTTCGATATTCAGTCACATATAATTACATATTGTAATTTGTGGAAATGAAATAAAAGATACATACAACATTTTTGAAGACCTACGTGACGATTTTTTTCTTGAAATTTCAGTCCTTTATTTTATGTTTGGCCCGTTCTTTACGAAATAAACACGTTTAGATTGTTTGAAATATATATACAATACTGATGGTCTATATCTTTTCCACAAGGAAGTAAAAAAGGTAAAGACGCTGTCAATAATATAGTCTTTTGAGTATATTACATTCGTTCGTTTTCCAGGTTCTACCCATTCATGTGAAAACACTGCTCTACAGAAATGCCTCGTTGATGCATATGGTACAGACTATCCAACTCAGATAAGGTCTATGGTATCTAAAGGGCCAGCATTTGTGTGCAGGTACTGTATATCGCCCTAAATAGTTGGGCTAAATTATTGCGTAAATCTTCAACCACAATTTATATGTTTAAACCGATAAATTATGTGAAATTATTTTATATTTTATTACTTGAACAATAAATCTAATGAAAAATAATTGTTGTTATTGTTGATAAAGTAAAGATATATAATAAAGGAATAATAAAGTGTAGTATCGTTCCCGGGGTTTTTATGACACATTGTCTCAAGTTATTCAATGACAAATTAAACCTTGTGCGAGATGCTACAACATGATATTCAATATCTATGATTCACAATCAACGGCTCATTATTTGTGAACAATCTAATGGACGTTACATTGATCAATTTGGCAATCTCATTGGCTAAAGTTATAAGCTCTATTATCTTCTTATTTCAAAGAAAAATAATGTTGCGTTCGTACCTCTTACAGGTTAAGGGCGAAAAATGTTCCTTGTTCCATCGCCCCCTCAACCCTAAAGCGCTCCCCTACCAACCATATCAACAAAACAAAAATAACCAAATTTTAGACGTCCACAAATTATGACTTTTTAATACGAATAACATGGACACTTTGAAAGATAAGAAAACTCTTTATAGATTGAACAAAAAGAAAAAATGTTTACCATCATCCGCTTTTTTATGTTCATGAGAACATGTTATTTTCTTTATCTGTTCTCTTAGATATCCAAATGTCTGAACACTTAGCATGAATTAGAACCTCATCAATAGTGAAGACTTTTCGTAATACGGTCTCACCTTTCTTTATATATTGTTAGGAATCAACAAAAGTCATTTTATTTTTCTCTTTAGATATCAGGAAAACACTTTGGTTTCAATTTTGTTATTGTTTTTTTAATTTCAAAAACTCTTTCCTTTATCCAGAAATGTGGACAATCGAAAGCCTTTCTTCTCTTCCATTTTCAGTAAATTTAACCACTTCAAAGACTGTGCTGATTCAGCTTACTGTTCATCAGAACTGGATTCTATTTACTCATCTTATGGTTTGGATGTGACCGTGTGTGACAAATGGAGAAATAAAGGTATGTATAAAACAAATACTCAAAAGAAAACGGAATAGTATTCGTGGCAAAGAAGTAGCTACATTTGACTTAAATTCACGGAGCCTCTTCGGTGCAGGTTCTAGTCGGAGTTTGGTGGTTTTACAAATGTGTATCTCACACCAAAATTGCCATGGTCCTTCGCTAAAGGACCCTTGCAAATCTAACACGAAAATAGGTGTATCAAATAGACAGAATTGCAAAGCTATTCTGGGAAACTTATGCACAATGACAATACTTTATTCAACGGTTTGTTCTATCTTCACATTTTGTGCTAACCTTTGAATGTGTTTAACTAAACAGGGTATTTCTAAATTATCTAAAGTCTCTATAAATCTAATATTTTGGTCAACGATTGAACGGATTAAGGTGAATGTGGTCGGTACCCTATTGCAATAAATTATCATGAGACTTTCATATAATGTTAGGTGAGCAACCCAATCAATGATGTTTTAAACTTCAAGCAAAAATACGATTGGAAGAAATAATAGACCTGCAAAAGGAAGAGAATTTCTTTTTACACGTGGTTTGAATTTTATTTTGATGTCGCAAGAGGTAGGTGACTAAACAATTTTGTTTCATTTTTAAGCAGAAATTAAATTATTAGTTATTACCAACGTGCAAGGTGACATTCACATCTCAACAACATGTAAATTTTGTAGAAATGCTGAACGGTTTTTGAATGTCTAACGTTACCTTAATTATCACCTCTCATCGAATTGCGTAGTTCGCACAACGTCTCTAGTAATACTACTTGAAATATCTTAAAAAAGGGTTTATTACTGTTGGCGATAAGATGACCAATATAACAAGATAAGCCTGGCGAATATTCAAGTATTCTCACTGTGTCCATTTTTGAATTAGGGCTTATAGCCTGGTAACCGAGATATGTCATGACATCTATATGGATTTCTTTAGTGTTTGATATAGACGCACTCTGATATCGATACGTCTAACCAAAATTGCAATCGGAAATACTCGGGTATTTCTCTGAACTGTGAAATATACCTCAGATATAAGTGTAGGGTTACAATTTTTTTAAGTAAATCGGCCCCCGGCGTATAACACATTTTCTAAGCGTGCACGTCAAGTAGTTCAATGTTTATGGAAGTGTTGGACATCCTTTTAAATCATATTTTATCAGTAACTCATACGAAATGGCGAAATTGTTATTGTGACATGTATAGTTGTTTCCTCAATCAAATTTAACGACTTTTTAGATTTCACATTTAAGATTTATTTTAAAAAAACAACAAAGTGAAGTGACTTTTTATCGCGGAAAACAATATAGTGTCATCCCTATTATTTCAGAGGTGTTTTCATTGGATAAACCCGATGTGTTCAGTTGCCAAAATTGTAGACAAGGTCGTTATAAGTAAGAAACATTGCATACAGCTATTATGGTTACAAAATCGAACGAACTGCATTAGATCTATGGCACAAACGGTCGTATCAGTGGCAGGCATGTTCTTGCTTGTCTGGCCGGGTAAGATAACCGATATAATATACACGGAGAGCGCATGTGACGCCTTCAAGGTCGTATTGATAAAATGAGGTCGAATCGTTTGGAATGTTTGACCTGAATTACAGAAGTCCATGACTCAAACACCTACACTCACTACTGACTCAAAAATGTCATAATGGGAAAGCTGGTGGGAGCCTAAAATTTATAATAAAATGCGTCAGTTTGAATTTTTGTTTAGGTTTATTTTCCATAAAATTCTGTATGGGTGATGGGTTAATAAAGTTTAGTTTCTTTTTTTACACCGTTGTTAGGATTAAGGATATACCTATAGAAAATTTATATTGACGCATTCTCAGTGGATGAAAATGTTGGTTAAACACTAAAACTTGGTAGTACTTAGTCGCCATCACCCGGGAAAGATGGATGTAATCCTTCATGTGGCGGATTTCATGTTGAAAGACTTCCCATTCCCGGATGAGCCATGTTCATCAATGTTATTATAACGAATAGCTCCGCATCAATTGGTCCCTAAAACAGGTAAGTAATAAACGTACATTTTCATCCAATAAAATGCGTCAAATACAATTTTTCTGTAGGTTTATTTTCCATAAAATTCTTTATTGGTAATGGGTTAGTATATTTTTACATATACATTGAACGATTTAACTTTCAGGCTAAGAAAAGGTGTTAATCGCAGGGGCCTTTTTACCCGAAAAATTGTAACCCTACACTTATATCCGAGGTGTATTTCACAGCTCACGGAAATACCCGAGTAATTCCGATTGAGTCTCATAGAGCCCAGATAGAACACTCGGATAGTAGCTTATGAAAAAATAAAGCTACAGAAAAATTCAAATTGACCCATTTTCATTTGATGAAAATGTAGGTTTAACACTAATATGTATTTCATTCAAAATCAATAAATCTGTTTTTATTTCAGGTGGGAACGGCGTCTCATCATTGACCCCTCGGTTGACCTTCATAATGGCCATTGTGTTCATAGTGATGACCTTCACCCACTTGATGAAGTAAACGTTACCAGGGAGACGTTCCGCCTCTCATCGTTTGGGATTTAAGTAATGGGCGAAATCGAAAACATCAGCATTATTTGATTATAAACAGTAACATTTTACCTGTGGTATTGAGAAGATACCATTGTGGAAAAAAAACAAAACAGAAATTGCTCTTATGAAAACATTTTTATTCGTTTGTCACTATATATATCTAGTTTCTTGAGTTTCTTAGAATATGTGCCTCCAAATGCTTGAACAGGAGCCATGTGCGGAAAAGAGTTATGGTCCACAGACAGCACATCAGATATGAACAGGTCTGGATGCATTGTGTGAGCGAACCCATTGTAGAATGTGTGAGGTCTAAGTAAACACAGTATCACATTTTGTACTTTTTATGAGATAAAAAAAGACACAGTTCTACGAAGTGAGACAGAGTGGATATTTATCAACATGTCTGAACCAACAGTTGAATTTTACGAGGTTTTTTCAGAAAGTTCATAGAATTTTTTTATTAAAAAAAGCGTATGAGCGTTTTTAAATAGAACAAAATAAATCAACATAAATTTCAACATATATACGCTGCTAAGCTCCGGCTTCCGGTAACTACGTTGCTACAGCAACCAATATATCTTGCTAGAATGATGTCATTGTTTTTTCACGTTCAGTATTTGTTGGAAACAAGTGAATGCATGCATGTATTATATTTCAAGAGTATCGAACAATGTTACACAGAGATATAACAAAATTCTACGAACTTTCCGAACAACCCTCGTAGACGTTGATTAACGTATGCGAACAGGTATAACGTCCATTTAATATGACCTAACATCAAAAGACTCTATATCATGTCGCGTAAAAAACGTCGTTACTTAGCTCCGTACATTCCTGAATAGAATGCATGATTGGGTGTAACCGGCAGAATATATTTTATGTGTAGATGGAATAAAAGCAATTGTATCTAAAGATCGAATTAAACTGGACATTTCTTCTTTCCCCCGATATTTAGTATGTGTTCTGTATTTGTCCACACACTCAGCATAGGGTTGAGCAAGTGATCGTTTCAACCGCACACAGCAAATAATATTGAAAGGCATCATGACAATCAGAAATTGCTCATAACGAACAGTCTCTCTTTTGCCACTCTGCTGTCTAATTAAAGCGTCATGACAACAAGAAACATTGCTCATTACGAGTTTCTCCCTTTTGCCACTCTGCTGTTTAATTAAAACCTCAAATATGGTATAGGTTTTCTCACATTATGATCGTCGTTTTTCGCTGTATTTCGCTGTTTTTTTAATATGTATCATTACAAAATTCTTGCATTGTAAAAAAAGACATAAGAACAAAAAGAAAACCATGAAAAAAGAGGGGGAGAGAGAGAGAGAGAGAGAGAGAGAGAGAGAGAGAGAGAGAGAGAGAGAGAGAGGAGAGAGAGAGAGAGAGAGAGAGAGAGAGAGAGAGAGAGAGAGAGAGAGAGAGAGAGAGAGAGAGAGAGAGAGAGAGAGAGAGAGAGAGAGAGAGAGAGAGAGAGAGAGAGATGTTGTAATGCCTAAAGGATTACTTTCGCTCATTATACTGTCAGTTGTTAAGCTTTCAAAGAATTGTGCAAGTTGATTTATCTTATTATGAAACCGCTTTTAAACCTTTCCCACAAAACAACGATATTTGACCACTTTGTTACAGACGACTTCGGAAAACCTTGTGGGAAAAGGAAAAATTGCTCGTCACAATAGCGCAGTAGGTAAGAATAACTATATTAGATGTCTCTTCGTCGAGAGCCCTATATATTCGTCATTGGCTCGAGTTCCAGCAAAGCGTTTATAGTCAAAAAAAAAAATTTTTCTTGGGTATGTTAAAAATGATAAATACTCTTCAGTGAGGAAAACAATGGGTAGTCATTCTTGAAAGTCATATGGATATATCCATATCATTTGGTGCAATGTATTGTTCTTTAATCAAGATTAATTAGGCATGGCGACGCCGGCGTACTTCCCCTAACATTTTCCAATGTAACTTATTCTAATATACGCTTAAAAGTTGTTTTAGTCTATTGTATAATGAATGTCATCAGCAATAGGGCATAAACTTCAATAAGAATTCTGTTGACCTATTACATATTCAGATAAAAATATAATGTTGGCAACATTTTACGTCTAGAGCAAAGAAAACACAAAGTGCGTACTTAAATCGCCCCAACATGGACTTGCATCCCAATTGATCTTTTCTTTCCAATGCATATTTCACACAATTTTGATTTTTTTGTATTGACCTCTTACATTTCCGTTCTATAACGGCCCCTGTCTACTTTAGTGAGCGAAAATCACCTGCCCCATGCTATACCAGCAATATATTAAGGGCTCAATGCAGAACTCAAGTAAATCCTGTACAAACTTGAGTGACTTACTGCCCTATTGCAGTGACAGTGCAATTGTATTAAAAAATACTATATATACGGGAAACGCGTAAAGGAACCTAGCAAACGTCCTTTGTACAGGTCCCCCCCTTTTCATTTTTATCATATTCATAGCTGCAGCATCATTTAGTTAAACTAATTTGGCGCGATCGGAAAATATTGAGACTTTTTCTTTTCGGGCAATATCTCCCGTCACGTCAAACTTTCGAACCATTCATTTAATGGTGGCCACTTGCGACAAAAATTTTGTTGAACCGTTTGAAGACAAATTTTTTCATTGTTATAAGAAATTATCGAATTATTTTACTCAGAGTTATAAATTAATCCTTTTTTAAACAACCCATGCGCTTTACATGTCTGTATTCCGCATATTGACTTTGTAAGAACGGTTTAAATAACGTAAGTTGACGATTTTCTTACTCCCGATACTTTTTACTGCTCATGCGTGTTTATTCTATGACTTCTATTCGAGAGTGAATATCTACAAAAGAGTAATACAATATGAATACTATCATATAAAGGGATATAACCAAAAACATGTTTAACTATATACATGTAAAGGCTAAAGAATTGTCTCTCTTAGAAATCATAATACAACAACCCACAACAAGTAAGTCGGAGACTTTGTAACCTAGTTGGAGGCCAGGGTACCGTTTTACTGAACGAGTTATGGAAAATATTTGCGTAAGTGTTAATTGATAAGCATGAATAGTATCTTAATGAAAGTAAAATATTGCAATGTGACACGTCATTGGAAGAGTCTCGGAGAGACGATTCCAATGATGTTTTACTTTGCAATATTGCTTAGCCAAATATTGATAGAAAAGGAATTGTTGTTTTAGACTTTCGCAAAGCGTAAGCCTAAACTGTTTAGTAAAACGGTACCCTGGCACATGCGTACACCCCGCACTAGGCTTAGTGCGGGGTATTCGCTAGCCTGGAGGCCTGGCCCATGCATACCCGCATTAGGCAGTAGGCCTAGTTCGCGGTATACGAACGGGCCAGGCTACAGGCTAGGTATACGCATGGGCCAGGACACCAGGCTAAAATCTCAGATTAAGGTTTGCCTCACCATCAACGGGAAGTGGTATGGCTAATTATCCTTTATGGATATCAATTACTTGAAAAAAAATATAAAAGAAGGGTGATGAATATCCGTGTTGTATAATGTGCGAACTCACATTTACCTAAATTGCTGTCATTCTAACCACAAAACAATAAAAGCGCTGATAGCGCTGAAGGACCAAGGTGCTTTTAAAGCAAGATGACAGAGGATACATTTGAAAATTTCTTTGGGCAACATCTCGTGGAAAACATCTGCTCCTTTTACCACCATTACTTTAATTATTATATCTGTGAACAGAGACTGAACGATAGACTATTTTTCGAACATCTGGATATTTTACATTCATGGTTTGGGATAAAAATCAATGTGATTTAAGTAGGCAATAGTAATCAGTGACGACACAACCGATATGTCTTTCTTAAACAACGGAGAATCTCAAATTTCCTAGAAAAGGTTGGAATGGTGGTTTTACTATTAAAAACAGTTGAAGTATTCTACTGATAACGTTATGATATATAAACTAGGAGTTTATTAAAAATACGGCTAGCCCTATTTTCACCACAGTGGTTTTGTTAAGTCCCATGTAGGATCTTTTTCTCTTTCAAACAATGGGTCTTGGGGATGCATATGATTTGAAACAATGTTTTTTTTTCATAAAACAATCGGTCCAAAAAAATTTCAAACTTTATCTCAGTAAAAGCTCTTCGATAACGCATACAACATCAGACCATTTTATCATTTACTTTAGTCTGCTTTGTCTGCTCTCAAAAGTAATCAAGCATTACTTAACTCATCAAGCCCTTGAGACGACCTGAGTCTTTAGGAACTGTCTAATCAATGTAGTCTTATTTTGCCTATTTGTATCTCAAGGATAAACAATTTTCTACAAGTCAAGACAAAAGTTGCACACATCTTTGTTAAGCGGTGTGTTGGCACAATTTCAATTAGGGAGAAGAATGAAGAGTCTTTCTGACGTCATGACTCTTCCACCAATAAAGATACATTTGAACTGTCGTGCTCAATTTGATAATTGATTGTAAAAAGTTACCGTCTAATGACTTATCAAATCCTGGCTTGGCTTAGCATATTAGATTAAGAAAAAAGAAACAAAATAACAAATGTAATGTTTTGGAAAATAAAAAAGAATCGTCTTTACCGGAAAGGGACAACGCTATCCACTAGGCTATCAAGGCGTGTATGTAAAGTGGAAATTAGGAAGTAATCTTAAAGTGTTCAATGTATAAATGCTCATCACTGACGGACTGGTTCTAAAAGGCAATTGTTCCTTTTCTCACTTTTACCCATTATTAGCGTAGCTTAGCTTAGAGTCATTACCCAACACAGGTCCCATATGGGTCCTCTTCGTCAGGGCCGTTCCTAAATGTTTCAGTTCTGAAAACAGCAATGTATTTCTCTTTCTGTAACTTCTTTTGAGCTTCTACATTTAATTCGAACTGCTCCTACTAAAGGTTTATACTTTCTCTTTCATTTGTCCTATATAAAAGATCATTTAGAAAGTAGTGTTTGTCTCTTACTGCAAGTTTTCGCATGATGTTGCTCTTGATCTGGATATGTCACACAAGTTTTGATATAGGAGAAGGGCTAAACTGTTCTTACGAACGGTTATTCACTGAGGCAATATATTTTGTTTATCACTCAATAAATCACTGTGAGTGGAAAAGAACTAACCGCTTCTTCGTGTTAAGAGATTTTTCTCTTTCGTCACAATCTTTTCTTCCTGCCGGTGAGGGGTGCATATCATAGTAAGCAAGGCCTGGGAACTAAGAAAACCACTGTGTTAAAAGGATGAATAAAGCATACCTTTAATAGCCCCTAATAAGAATACCATATCGTTATTGATATACATGTATTACTTTAGGTGTCTAGAAAGATGATAACATATAATGTACCTCCTATTCATAGGCTACATAAGTTTCTCCTTTTTTAAGAACGACATATTGGTTGTTTCGTCAATGAGTACCATTCACTACGATAGTTACGTTTGTTTTAACCAAAGACGATCATTGCACAGGTTTTCCTAATGAATTTAGCATGATCATTCAGATAGGGGAATCTGAAT
The DNA here is from genome assembly GCA_947846245.1 of Cerastoderma edule. Classification (NCBI taxonomy): domain Eukaryota; kingdom Metazoa; phylum Mollusca; class Bivalvia; order Cardiida; family Cardiidae; genus Cerastoderma; species Cerastoderma edule. Next base: position 598,851 of record OX401418.1, on the reverse strand, counting down.
AAGTCATGGGGACGCACAGCATTCTTGTGAACAAAGGGTTAAAGAACAGTGCCCCCCAGTTTATGTCTGGGTGTAACATAGTCGTTCGATGCTGACCGGGCAGACTCAGCAACAGCAACAAAGAGAAGGGCATATTCAAACCCCTTGTCCAAATTTCTAGAATACTAAGAAATCGTGTTCGCAAATGAGCAGTGCTTCTGCTGGTGCATTACCTCAAATTCCCATCCTTTTACGGCCCCTGTCTACTGTTGGGAGCGAGGGACATGTGCCCCAACCTATGTCCGCGATATATTGAGGGCTCAATGCAGGACTGAAGTAAGTCCTGTACAAACATGAGCCTATCGGTTTATTGCGATGACCGTGCAATTTTAAAAACCCATATACTATATATACGGGAACCGTGAAAATGGCCCTGTCAAACCGCATGCCTTTTCACAGCTTCTCTCTTGCCCTTTCCTTCTATCGTATATTTGCTGCTGCCTCATTCATCTGTATTTGCCACGTTGATGCATGGTCAAAGGAACATTGAGAAAAGCGAAAATCACAAAATAAGCCATCAGATGAAGGGGATCGGATGGAATCAGCAGACACCGGTACGCAGGCTGACCAGGGCAGTCGGCTCTCCGTGGATCCCAGAATTTACAACATACTCCGTGTTTTTTATACAAAGTCCGTCTTGTTCTCACATAGCACAAACACACGTGAAACATTGCAATACAAGAAGACAATACTGTCTCACGAGTAGGAGCGCCTCTTTTTATCAAAGTCTATCCTGTTTGACGTCAAATGGATATGCCTCCTGATTGTGTATCCTGTATGTATAAATGCATGCGTAGATGCATTCATATGATACTCAGAATGTTAAATAACTGAAACCATTATGAGAATTGCCTGGTAATATCTTCCGTTTCTGTTTCTAAAGATGCACCAGCAAGAGAAGCGTTGTGTTGGTACAATTCCAATAAGAGACAAGAATCAAGAGTTTGACTTAGGTCAACAATAAAAATTCATTTGAACTGTCGTGCTCAGATGTTTATTGATTGTACAAAGGTATCCGTCTAGTTAACTATCACATTCTATCTTGACTTTTCAATTATATTAAAAAAAGGAATAAACAACAAATGTATAGTTTTTTAAAAAAAACGAAATCGTCTTTACCGGGACTCTAAATATGATGCAAGTTTTATAGAATTCAGACAACCGCACAACAAACACACGCTGTCAGATTGGAGTACCTAGCATGATCCGTGCCGTTTAAATTGTATCAAAAAGCAATTACCTTACATTTGTAAAATATGATTAAAAGCATACTAGTGCTCAGAAAAACTGCAAAACTGGGTAATATGAGTTATAAATTATGATAGAATATGTTGAAACATAGCGGAAAACAACAGGATCATGATAATATAATATCTGTACTATTCATTGGCTATTTTTCAAAGTGCTATTTACATAAATTTGGTTTCCACCAATTTAACTTCATTGTTTACATTTGAGTCATTTCTATAATATCTATAAATTCTTAAATAAATGATTGACGATCTACTGGTTAGAAAAATCACATGAAACACATAAAAAATACTGTCATTTATCCAATATTAACAACGTGAACATTCAAAATGTAGAATTTCTTGTGTTTTATTGGTTCCCAAAGTTTCTCGGCTGACCTAGTTTTTTCGCTAATTGTAAACAAACCTTATAGTGTTCACTCTTTTAAAAGCATCACGTGAACGTCTTACAGTCCCAATTCCTTCTGTAAAAGGGAATTTAAAGTACTTTCAAGTTGATTTTCAATGTTTCTAGAACTTTCACAATTCAAGTGTAAATGTGCGCAAGTATGGCTTTAAGTAAGTAACATAGACTAGTCCCTGTCCTCTAACGTTCGATGAAAATCATTGAAAGGTGCATTTAAAACCTGTTGTTCTCAGAAGCTATTCGCCGTACAGGTTATTTCCCAAAAAAACGCGATTAGCCGTACACCACTATAGCTATTCGCCGTACACCACCACAAATGCTAAAATTGGAAAAAATCCTCTAACAGTCTACACAAAGTGATAATTCTTGGTACATGGAATTGGGCGTTAATGAGCCTTAAATTGACAATTAATCCGTGTCTGTATATGTTAATTTTTCCATAAAAACGATCCAATAAAAACGATCCACATGTTAAGCAAAGTTGCCTTTCCATCAGTACCAGGCATTCATTTTACATGTCAAATTCAACGAATTTGCGACTTATGTCCATTTTTCGAACTAAATAACGTGCGTAAATATTTGTCGATTCGTTAAAAGCTTTCTACAGCAGTCAACTTTCTACGAATTTGGAAAAGAAATACTGTATTCCACACCTGTATCGTTTGTTTCGAGGGTATTCTTCGCTTCGCTTGGACGCTATTTCCGATGTAGATAAACGGTGGATACCATTCAGTTTAAGAGAAGAGTTAATGTCATTATTTAAACTCGTCACAGTAATCTCCCTTGCTACGCTGCATCGATCACTGCCACCACAAGATTTTCATCCAGATATGGATGAAATTTAAATGATGTTTTTTTTTTCTTTTTTATCCCCCACAAGTTTTACTGGATAAAGAAATTAATTTGACAATATTGTTTTTTGTGTTGATTTCCGACCAGTTAAATTAAGAAATCTATTGTTTGCTGTACAAAATAAAGCACCAATGGATGCTTTCTTCTGGTGTCGCCGCCATCTTTAAATGCCATTTACGTTCCAAATCAGTTTGCCATGTCACATTTGTGGGGGCAGTGATCAATCCCATAAAGGGAGATCGTGTGAGAAGTTTGGTAACAATCGTCCTATATAAAACATTGCTCAAGCTATTTGATAATGAGCGGGATTGCAAAGAAGCACCAAAAAAACCTGCCTAAGATGTGCTCGCTTCTGTTTGAGTTTTCCTTTAAAGGTGTTTATTTATAGATCGGAAACTTTGGAATGCAAAACAAAATATTGTTTGCACAATACGGTTTTCGTATTGTTGTATTCAATACAATGAAACATAGTTAATGAATCAGAAATTGTCAATATATCTAAGTATGTACGGTGTTTTAGTGGCAGTCGTTAAACCGTTGCAATAGTTTTGGGTTTAGATACATATTGGTTCACTGTAAACATGCTCTAAAAATAAGATATTACATTATTGTGCTTCCAATGGCTATTTTCCTAATGGTATCATAACCGCATACAGTTTTTAAATCAGTCTTTACTTCCAACTCTCCTTACATCACTGAACAAACCGCTTTAACAAACAAAGTCAGAATTAACCATTCTTTGTAACGTACGATTGTATAAACCTCCATTAGAGTGAACATTGAAATGCCTCTAGGATTTGCGACCAAGGCTCGGTCCATTGCGAAGTTTGTACTTTCGAAAGGTTTTTTACTCTAGAAACACTTTGATTTAAAAATCGTAACAAAATCAGCAAACCAATGCCGTAAATCGGTAAGTTTGAGGTTCCAAGAGACTGTGACTGCATTAATTACCAAAACGTCAAAACAACTGTGTCATTTTCATCACAAATAGTCTTTCATTCCGAACGCAATGTGTGAAAACAAAGCGTTCATTGTAAGTCTCATATTGTTTGATACTTATTCAAACTACATGTAATTGGAAAAAAACTACCGTTTACGACTAGTCTCCTGTTCGGTATTATTTTATTTTGATTTCAAACAGGCATCATTGTATCAAGATCCATCGTCGAAAGTTAGGATACACTTCAGTATAACGCGACATGCCATATCTTTATGAAAGAGCAATAGACAGTATAAAGTACTCCAATTACAATGGAGTACTTTATACAGTCTATTGCTCTTTCAAATACAATTTTTGAAATACAATCAGTACCAGGTCAACTTATCTTTTTTATACATATGATCAAGGACACATGGTTACTTTATATATAATTGAAGGCGTCCATTGTAACAACGAACAAAGCCTTTGTGGATTTATTCAATAAACACAAACAATTTTGACGAAATGCTAGTTGTCTACAAGTCGGCAGTTTTAATGCAGTTTCAACAATTTGTTGGTATTTGAACTGGCTCGAAACGATTAAACATTACACTGCTGGGTAATTTTCTAAAAGTAGTTTTTTGTGTTGTCTGCTTTATGAAACCTTAGATATCTGCTTTATGTTGATGAAGTAAGATACTCAGAGTAGGAAACAGGTTAGACCACTGACCAACCGCCAATTCACTATGGATCTTACCTGTTTGCATAAGCATGAAGTCGGTTCCAGCACTGTAAGGGTTAATGATAATATGATGAGTTTTGTATCCAAGTATGATATTTTCACTTTAAAGGAAACGTGGGATATATGTAGTTCTTACTATGAAAACATTTTCCCTGAATATTGTATTTATTATAATAATGCCAGAATGCCTTTATGTGGTGGTAGGAATATGGGAGGTGTTTTGACTTTTGTCAAGCACGAATTAAACAGTTTTGTAAAGCGTATATGTATTGATTTCGGGTATGGCATCTTATTGCAGATTGATGGGAACTTGTTCTCCCTTAAAGATGATGTTATATATTTCTCCTTGTATGTTCCACCTGGTGGCTCGCCATTTTATATTGACAAACCACTCGGGGAAATGAAAGCACTGGAAGATATTTTATTGAACCAAGGTTTAATGGAAAATCATTTAATTCTCTGTGGTGATCTGAATGTTCGCACAGGTGTTTTAAACGATGTCATAACCGTAGGTAATGTCGTGCCTGAATTATGTGAATTAGATGAGTTCATTGATAGTGGACCAGATGTAATGAGAAGCTCGTTTGACAGTAAGGTAAACGGGATGTGATCAATTTTTGTAAATTATTTTCATGTTATATTGTCAATGGTAGATTCGGTGCAGATGCGCTACAAGGCAATTATACATTTATCAGTCACACGGGATGCAGTGTCATTGATTATTTTATTATGTCGAAACCTCTACTTAGATTGATAAAAGGTTTTAATGTTTTATCTATGCCTGGTAGTAGCCATCTACCCTTGCACTTGGAGTTAAAATGTTTCAGCCAAATATCGACTCTTAATAAAAACAACAGTAGTACTTTTTATAAAATAGGGTCAGATGATGTTTGTAATTATACAAGAACGCTTAAAAGTCAAGTTTTGGATGGTGCTTTGGACCCCTTTGTTAAGGATTGCATGGACCAAACGTGTTCTATAGATGAAGTATTTTCCAATTTAGAAGAATCTATTTTACGCTCAGCGGACAATTTTAAACGTGCAAAGTATGAGAAGAATCAATGTAAGAATCAAACGTGGTTTGACAAACAATGTCAACAATACAAAAAGCAAACTAAAAGGGCTTTAAAATCATTTCGGACCAGCCGATGTGTAGATGATTTAGATCTTTATTTAGAACATAAAGCTTGTTATAAAAAGTTGTGCAAAGAAAAACGTTAAAGTTATTATAGAAATTATGCGGAAATGCTAGAGTCTGCAGTAAAAGATTCAAAAACATTTTGGAGAGAAATAAAAAAAATTAACACAAAGGGGAAAAATGCATCCAAATATTTCCTTAGAAGAGTGGTTTAATCATTTTAGCTCAGTTTTCTCAACCAGTAATGGGCATGACGTGAGTCAAGGCGAAGATATTTTTTCTGACACTGATAACTTTGATGATATCCAACAATCTGTTCTGAACGATCATATAAGTGACGAGGAAATAATAAGCAGTATAAATAGTTTAAAAAGTAATAAAGCAGTAGGAGGAAATCTAATACCCCAATTCTTTATTCATGGGTTAGACATGTTACCCTATATTCGCATATTTTTCAATCGGCTTTTTAGTAACGGAGAGTTCCCTACTCCCTGGTCTGAATCAGCCATTGTTTCTATCTTTAAAAAAGGTAATGTCAATGACCCCAATAACTACAGGTGTATTGCATTAATTGATGTTTTAAGTAAAACATATATAACTATATTAACCAGACGTGTAACATTTTATGCTGAAGCCAGTGATAAACTAGCCGAGTCACAGTCTGGTTTTAGATCAGGTTGTAGTACCATTGACAATGCATTTGTTCTGAATGCTATTGTGAATAAACATTTAAATAGGAATGGTAAATTTGTCTATGTAGCTTTTATTGACTTTCGTAAAGCTTTTGATTTAGTTGACCGTTCGATTTTATACACAATTCTACGTAAAAATGGCTTAAAAGGAAAATTATACTATTCTATTAAGTCTATATATACTACGGTAAAAGCGTTTGTTAGGTCTACGGGCGTAGTGACAAATACCTTTGAATGCCCAATCGGTCTTAGACAAGGTTGTAATTTAAGTCCCATATTATTTTCATTCTTCATTAATGAGCTTCACGAAACCCTTGAGCTGAATGATGTAGGGGGTATTCAATTGTTTCCGGACATTGTTAAAATATTTCTGTTAATGTTTGCAGATGATGTTGCGTTAATTTCTAATTCAGTTCAGGGTCTACAAAAACAGTTAAATATATTAAATGAATTTAGTAAGAATAATAAAATGATTGTAAATATTGAGAAAACCAAAGTTATGGTGTTCAAAAAGGGGGGGTCTGTTATCAAAAAAAGAAAAATGGACTTTTGATAACACTCAGCTTCTAGCAGTTAATGCATTTTCATATGTGGGTGTCTATTTTACAAAAACATTATCCCTGCATACTATGGCAGAGGATATGTCTCTAAAAGCAAAAAAGCCCTTATGTGTATTTTGAATTCTTTAAGTCATATGACATACATACCATCAACAACTTTTTTTAAAATATTTGACATGAAAATTTGCCCGATTTTGTTATATAGCGCAGAAATATGGAGACTAAAACATATTGATTCAATTGAGAAAATTCACCATTATGCTTGTAAATGGCTTTTGCATGTTCCTATAACCTCATGTAATGATGCTGTAATGGGAGACCTAGGAAGATATCCAGTTCATATTTATTCTTGTAATAAGGTAATTAAATATTGGTTAAGAATTTACCTAATACTAGATATGTACGAAAATGTTATGATATGCTAAAACACTTTGACAGACTAGGACATACGAATTGGACAACAGATGTTAGAACTAACTTGTATGCTAATGGGTTTGGATATATTTGGGAAATGCAATCAGTAAGAAATGAAAAACTATTTTTATCTAGATATATGGAACGTTTAAAGGACCAATACTTACAATCTTGGAAAACTAATTGCGAAGACAATAGTAAATTATCTTATTATGTTCAATTCAAGACTACTTTTTGCTTAGAAGAATACATATCTAAAATAGATATACTTAAATTTAGAAGATGTTTCGCAAAGTTTCGTATTTCTGCTCATAATTTAATGGTTGAAAAGGGAAGACATTTTGATATTCCAAGAGAATTTAGACATTGTATTTATTGTGAATGTATATTGGAGGACGAGTTTCATTTTCTTTTTGTCTGTCCACTGTATAGTCATTTACGTTTAAGGTATATAGACACGAGGTATCTACGGAATGTCTCTATTCAGTCTTTTATTAATATCATGTCTTGTAAAAATGAAACTGTTATTAGATGTCTTTCTATGTTTAGTTATAAAGCTTTGGAAAAGAGAGATGCTTTTCTGATGGGAATAATTTAGCTATCATAAGCTATATATGTCTACATAATTTCTGTATAAGTTTTACACCTTTTAGAAAATGTCATAGTTTTGCTTTACCATTGAAACAGTGTAATGAAACAGCAATGGTTTTAACTAAGATATATGGTGCCTCGTTGCAGAGTGATTCTAACAATTATAGAAATTTCATTTTCATTTTATTTATTTAAGGTATGTATATCATCGCTCTACAGGAAGCCTCCTTTATGTTTATCTTAAAATGCCATCGACACTTCACGAGTATTGTTAACATGCTTTTGTATTTGTTAGTAACCTGTGTAATGGGCCGTAGGCCTTTATATGCAATAAACATTGAATTGAATTGATAATAAAACTATACAAATAGGGGTCGTTCTTATGTTGGGGCTGCTATTTTATTGACAAAATAAATGGTGAAATCGGACAAAAAGCTGCTAAAGTTACACTAAGACAGTGGTGGCAAAATCAGTTGTCCGTACAGACCAGCCTGTTCAAAATCCTTAACCCTTTCTAAAAAACAACTTTTCCACTGTCCAAAATTGAAAGAGTTTGCAGACGACATTTCAAATTGTGATAAAATTGGAAAATAATCTTCTGATAGGCCAGAAAACATTTTGGGAAAAGGAAGAATTGCTCGTCACGAGCAATCTCTCCTTTTCCATCAATGTTTTTAATGTCGTCTGCAACAAAGTGGTCAAATGTCGTTATTGTTTGGGAAAAGGTTAAGAGGCAAGTGATCTTTTACTGAATTTTTTTATCATACGGCCAAGTGCAGAACCATATTACGGACAAACTAATTAAGATTTTATTACGCCACCCCTGAAGAGATGATTAACCCTTTCCCTTTGAACAAATTTTCGACTGTCAAAAGTTGAAAGAGTTTGCAGACGACATTTCAAATATGATACAATTGTAAAATAGTATTCTTATAAGGCAGAAAACATTGTGGGAAAAGGAGAAATTGCTCGTGATGAGCAATTTCTCCTTTTCCCACAATGTTTTCTAAAGTCGTCTTCGACAACGTCGTCAAACGTCGTTATTGTTTGTGAAAGGGTTAACATGCTTTGGGTCGGGATATCTATTTTTTTACTTATTAAAGCGATCTAAAAATAGAATTAAAAAAGGAGTGATGTACAAAAACAAATCTTCACATTCAGCGCTGCATTTATATCGCATGTTTATTTTGTTTTAAACTTCCTTGTCGTCGTTTTACAAAGTTTTCAGGATTAAGACAGTACTGGACATATCTAATAAATTACCATATAAGAAAAGCGGTTGCGAAAGCCGAATTTAAAGAAAAGGAAGTCCATTGTGATAAAAGTATGCCTCCTTAGTACTGATTCTTAATTTCCTTTTTTGGCACAAGGATTTATTTGGCAATTTACAAAAACAAAAGAAAAAGTCGTTAGGAAACATTCGAAGCACAATTCATTGTTTGTCTATGTCTCAGTCCGTATAGTTTAAAGTTGCTTGTACAATTCATGAGAAAGTTTGGAAGTCAAACTATAATGTCGTTGAAACAATACAGCGTTTGTATTTCGGATGAATAGTTCATGGACAAAAAGTGCTACTGACCGTAAAATTTGTTGAGAATGTTTCAATACATCTAATTATGTACACTGTACCGACATATTGATTTCAAAAAAGTTGCAATGGTGTTGGATCTGAATACACATGTCTTCATTGTTTACAGGCCTTAGATACTTAAATACGAACTTATCTTGCTTCCAACAGCTATTCTCCAGGACGCCTCATGCCACAGTTAAGCTGCTACAGAGTTTTAACGAAAAGAAACGTTAATGTCCAAGTTTGCTCACCCATGTGAACAAACAGCTTTAAACCTTTCCCAAACAACACATTTTTGACTGTCCCAAATTAAAAGAGTTTGCAGACGACATTTCAAAATGTGATGAAATTGGAAAATAATCCTCTGATAGGGCAAAAAACATAGTGGGAAAAGGAAAAATTGCTCGTTAAGAGCAATTTCTCCTTTTTTTCACAATGTTTTCTAAAGTCGTTTGCAACAAAGTAGTCCAATGTCGTTATTGTTTGGGAAAGGATTAAGGACAAACTAGGTTAACTTTTTCAACACATTGACATTAATTGTAAAACATGTTCTTACATTGTAGATTGATCACTCTCGATTCTGATTTATGGCTAAAACTTCAGGACTCGTGCCGTATGTGGGTTAACGAATGGTCGCCAAGTGGACCCCGCTACTACTGGGAATCTAAACCACGACCCTTGTGTCCCTTCTCCTTGGTAGTAATGTAAAAAACGACTCCGGGAAAATGTTTGTGTAGGTCAAAACTGATAAACGTTGAAGGTACGTTCAATAAAGGTATACTATTAGCATGTGACACGTCACTGGAAGCGTCTCGGGGAGAATATTACTATGACATATAACTTTGCAATATTGCTTAACTGATATTGATACAAGAGGGAATACCGTTTTAAACTTACCTCAATCTTAAGTACAAAATCTATACGTAAGCAGTGGCCTCCGTGGCCTAATTGTTAGTGTTCTGAGCTTGGATGGGCTCAAGTCACGGTAACGACATTTGGATTTTCATGAGAGGCAATCTCCCGACTGACTTACGGAATGCTGATGGTTCTACCCGGCTTGTCGTTATAGGTAGTTGAGTATGGGGTCCTCCTCAATCATTAAGAGTTGGACATTGCAACATAATTGAAATAATATTGACGCAATGTTAAACCCATATAAATAAATAAAATCTTTAGTAAATCACTACCCTGGACAACTGTCCGTGTGTGGGTGTTTTGTACACCACAAAAGCTGTCAGCACTGTAAACATAACCTTTTATGCTGTATAGCGTTATTCAACCGTAACACAAAGCAATAACGAATGTAAAAAAGCCCCCAAAACTACTGTTCGACCTTTGCGAAAAGTGCCTTCTAAATGAGTAGATACTTTTGGCAAAGGCTAGGTATGCGGGGTTAGATGAACAAATCTATCGTTACACATAAAACACTTCTCTTTCAAGGGTTATTAAGTTCGGAATTTATGTTAGCCTTAATGATATTAACGCCCTGAAACGTTGTTCCTTTTTAAATGCAAAACACCCATTTTATCGTCGACCATGCGAGCGGGTAGAGTGGCCTAAAATGGAGGCTTCATGGCGATTCCTACTGCGCATGCCCAAAGATTGGCTGGGGTTTCCGCCCAGCAAATTGGAGAAGCAAATTATTTGGATTATCAATCCGAATAAAGAGGTCAGTCATCTACGCATGTTTATTTCTATTTTTTATTATTATTATTATTGTTTTTATTCGTTACACTATTTTGTCGTTTGTCAAATGCGTTTTGCCAGTCCATTGTATTGTATCTTTTGTTCAAACAATTATTTCGCTTAACCACTTTCCCAACAAAAACATTTGACTACTTTGTTGCAGACGACTCAAGAAAAAATTGAGGTAACACGAGAAATTGCTCGTTACGAGCAATATTTCCTTTTCCCACAATGGCTTCTTCCCTATCAGAAGATTATTTTCCAATTTCATCACATTTTTAAATGTCGTCTGCAGACTCTTTCAAATTGGAACAGTCTTAAAAGTGGCGTTTGGGAAAGGGTTAAAGGGCCGGAACCTTTCATATTGTTCAGGCCATTAGAATCGGCAAAACCTATCTTTGTATCGAACCAGTTTGTTTATTCTTTTCAAAATGAGCAGGTCTTTTATCTATAACAAATGCATTTGCTGTGTTAGTGAATGCGATTGATAGCTTATTAGATGTCTTAGATCAACTCTTCACCTTGTGTCTACAATGTTACACACAGTTATTCGGAAAACTCGTTTCGAAAGCAAAACTGTTCGTGAGTTCAATTGTTTAACACTTCAGAAAAAAATCGTCAGCACAACCAAAAGGTAAAATCCTCAACATCCCATCTGTTCCAAATTTAGCCGCTAATCTTAAATGGATTAACTCAGAGATTTGTGCTTTGGGAGTAATAAACGTCAAAGAAAATAAGATCAACAATCATTGTCACTAAACCAAAGACCATCTTCGATCATTTAACGTCTTAGTTAATATAGAATGGTTTGACAACAAACGTGTTGTTGTTGATTTTTTTCAAACACATTTTTTTTTTCATTTTGCTCAGAATCCGTGTTTTCGTTTAGTACTGTGAGCTGTCAGCGATTCTATGGGAAAGCCAGTTTATAAATAAATGCATAAAATTCCTTTTTCGCGCACCTTGCTAACGTCCCGTGGTAAGAGCGGTTAAAGCCATACTTGCCCTCATATACACTTAAATAGTGAAAGTTCTAGAATAAATGATATAATCTTCCAGGTACTTTGAACTTTCTCTACAGAGAAATTGAGACGGTAACATGTTCACTTGATGCTTTTAAAAGAGTGATTACCATAAGGTTTGTTTACAATTAGCGATAAAACAAGGTCAGCCGAGAAACGCCAGGACCAAAAACACCCGAGAATTTCTCCAATTTGAAAGTTCACATTGTTTACATTGGATAAATGAAAGCATTTTTATGTGTTTCACATGAATTTTATAACCAGGTGATCGTCACTCATTTATCCGAGCGCTCTTTGCTATCATAAATGTTACTTGAATGTATACAATGAAGTTAAATTGGTGGGCATCAAATTCACGAAAATAGCACTAAAAACAGATAATAAATAGTACAGACGTTATATTGTCATAGCGCTAAAACAGATAAATAAAATTGCCTCTGTTGCTGATAAGCCCCTTCCGGCTTTCTTAGGTATATGGTTTAATCTTTTTCGGTACAATGAGCCATTCGTAACGGTATCCTAGCTTGAAAATTGCTCAAAGTTTTCTGATAACTTCTGACCTTTGCTCATAAGCCTCTTTGGCTAGGAAGAGGTTACCTTTTGTGTGAAAATGTCACCATGTAACCTTTATGAATTTTATAACATAACGGTGTTTTTTTTTCATCTTAAAATTCACTTAATCAATTCTTTTCGTATATTTTATAACATAATTCAACTTTATTACATAACGAGTTCAAATCGAAAAACGCAAAATGTAATAAAGCTCCATCCGTTTTGTAATAATCATTACATAATGCAACGCTATAAGAAAACGGCTTTACTTAGAGAATTGTACTTTAAAATAAAACCTTACGGTAACCTATTTTGAAGTCATCATTTCAGTTTGTCATCGGACAGTCTTAATACGACATTGGCTATGTTTGTCATGTTCATACCATTAATCATAGTGCTAAACCTGATTATCATATACATGTAACTAGAACAGCCAATTGATCTTATTGCTCATAAACCAATATGTGCTGTTCACCAACGATTCTCGTCATATTTTGGTCGTGTTCGATCGATTACGTGTTTGACTAACGAAAGAAGTCCATATCAATATAGTTGATAAGCCTTATCTGGCCGAAAACAACTTTACGTGTCTCGTTTCGAAAGCTTCTGCTATATACATGTATGTGTGTCATATCTTAAACATTTGTCGTGAACGATAAAGTTTTCTGATATTTTTAAAGATTGCTGATATGCCGATGTTGGCTTTCAAGCATATCTGTTACCCTTTTTCGGTGCATGTTGTCATTTGCGATGGGTTTCTGACCATTTGAACGCTCACACCGACATTTTAAATAGTTTGTGTGATTTGCTGATAAGCTCATTTCGGCTTTCTTAGCATTTTGGCTTGATTGTTTCTGGTACGATAAGTCATTTGAACGGTATCCTAGCTTGGCAATTTCTCAAACAAAGGTTTTTATAACGTTTGGCTTCTGCTTATAAGCCTGTTTTGGCTTGGAAGAGGTTACCTTTTGTGTGAAAATATCTCCATGCAACCGTTATGAATTTTACTACATATTGTGTTTGTTTAGAAAAAAATGCTTTCGGAAAAAATATCAACCCGTTTGAAAATAATTATTACATAATGCAACTTTATTACATAACGGGTTGGCATCGAATAACGCAAACTGTAATAAAATTCAATCCGTTTTACAATATTTATTACATTAACTTTATTACATAACGGGTTGTTACATAAGTCTGAGTAAACGTTTTATATATATTGCAGGAAAGGAAGTCACGATGCAGGCGCTGAGCGTGGTTGTGTTGTTGGTAGGTGCACTTGCTGTCGTCTTTCAGGGGATCGGATGCTTTGGGCATGGTTGGGTGTTCAGAGAGGAGGACTCATTGAGAATTAAATGCGGACTGTTCTTCACTAAGATTTGTAACCTGCCAATTTATTACCCAGACTCTAGACAGGACATGGGATTGGACGGGGCAATTTATATCATGTCGCTTGGTAAGTTTACATTTCTTTTTTGTATGGTGTTTAACGCGTTATCAATAATATCTCAGTTACGTAACGGCTTTTCTGGATTCATCAGTACTAGATTATAGCTCTGAAGTCTGGAGTAGCTTACCTAATGTCACTCCCACGAAACCATAGGTGTAGGTGGGGTTCTGACACGGGATCCCTGAATTCTAAGTCCGCAGCCCTAACTTCCGGGCCTTGCGAGACCCCTCGTCTACATATTTCATGTGATGGTAAGTACTGAACTTCCTCACAATCGGTGTGGAAGTTTCATTTGTTCCAAATAATAGTTCATTCACCCTCTTTAATATGAGCATGAATATGTAGGCCCACCCAAAGCGCAATAATTCATAGTAAGATTATGAAAACGTTGTTGGATCAAGGTGATAGATGCCTTTTTTCTTCTTTAATCTCCTCATTTACGTAGTCGATGAGGACGTGCATTTAATCGATAAACGTCTGAGTACGTATTCATATCTAAACTGACGTATAGATGTGCATATGTATTTTTACATATAACCCAATACGCATCATTCCTTTTTGATTGCTCTCCATAAGTTAACATATTTATATAATAATATATTTTTTCTTTCTTAATCCCTTTCTGTTTCTTATTATTTCATTTTCTTTCTTTTCTTTCTCGATTCATGTGATAAATATTTTTCATTGTACATATGCAAATATGACCATAAACTGTAATGTTTGTGTCAATAAAGTTATTTCTGATTCTGATTCTGATTCTGTTAATCGTAACTACACCGGTATTTCCGTGACCTGAGAAATACCCTTCGTACATGAGTGTAGGGTTACAAATTGTCTGTTGAATGTCCAGGCTAATAACAATTTTACTATGAGCGTTGAGTATTTCAATTTACGAAGGAGTGTAGAACATTATTTAAAAACCATTATTTTTGTTCGGTTTTTCATACCTATTAGTGAAAATGTAAGTTGAAATATACTTTTGTTTCCTCAGATTCAAATTGATTGTTTAGTTACTGCATTTGATATCTCATTTGAAACCAAAAATACATCGAAAGCAGTCTCATGAGAATCAATATGATGGCTTCCACATTATGTCAGATGTTTTCATTGAATGAACCGATTATGTATGTCTAAAATAGCGAAGAACGAATGACGGGCACGTGGTTAGAAATTTCATGGGATACACATAAAATATCTGTCATTTATCCAACAACAACAACAACAACAACGCAAATATTCAAAATGTAGAATTTCTCCGATTTTACATCTCCAGTGTTTCACGAAATTTCCCCAGCAATTCTCGTCTGACCTCGTTTTATCGCTAATTGTTAACACATCTTATCGTCTTTACTCTTATAAAAGCATGATATGGACATGATACCGTCCCCGTTACTCTATAAAAGGGATTTAAAGTACTTTTATTTTAACTGTCAATTATTCTAGAACTTACACAATGTTACAATAAATGAAAGCCATGATTCTTACTCGTAGACCTCGTGGATCAAATCCATCCAAAATCTTCCAATTAACCAACCAAGATTGTAAGAACCGTTATATGCTATTTTCAGAGCCGGTAATGGCGATAAAAATTCTAGTTGTGTTAGGATGGGCACTGGGCATACTGGCGCTCCTTGTCGACATCGTACAGATATTGAGATGTCGAACCATCAAAACGAGGTTTACCTGCCAACGCCATTGCTGGTTTTATTCTGGTAAGTTTTTGCTTTCCAAATGTTTTCGAAATTGACTTCACCAAAGCATTACCTTTGAGGTAGTTTTGTAACTATTCAGAATTCAGAATTAATCGAACATCATGAAAAGTGTAAGTCTTATGGGCAAAATAGAATTACGATGATAGATAGTAAATACTGAGAGCAATGTTTTCATACTCAATATGACAATCCTTAAACCCATTTTCCTCATCTTCTTTAATAATATATCATGTCTATTCAAAGCACATATTCCGTTTCTATTGATTGCAGAAATACCTTTGATATTCAAAGCAAAGCAATCTAATCTATTCACAGGTTTATTCGTGATGTTGGCTGTCATATCGCAGTCAGCGACCAACTCGTCTATCGGCGTCACATCAGACTTCCCATGGGCAATGTTTATGTCAGGTAAGGCTGAACTTAACAACATCCGTGGCAACAAAAGCCCGGAAATAACGATTCTTTAAAGTGTCAAGTTTCAAGCTTCTGTAAAGATCCGAGCAAACAACCTCTTAAAGACACAATCACATCAGATCAGTAAAAAAACACTGTCGTTCACTGATTACACAATGTAGTTGTGTTGTCTATTTTTATACCAGCATGTTCTTTATAAAAATGTGCTAGGTTCCCAAATTTCGAAGAACGATTCCTAACTCCCACCTCAGAGAAGACTCATCCCGCGTCTTGAACATTTGGAAATACGTTGGAAAGGTAACTCCGATAGAAGGGGAAAACTTCATCCCTCCGCTGCAACCAATGTTACCAACCGAGCAAATATATCTCTAAAAGACACAAACACATCCGATCAGTGAAAAACACTGTCGTCCACAGATCAGTTGTGTTGTGTATCTATGTACGCACATATTCTATATAACAGTGCATTAGCCTCCCAAATTAACTTTAACGTCCCGCAAACGTTATACTACACTAATGGTCTCCTTCCGTGCAAGTACAGTTTCTTAAAAGACAATTAAACGCGATTAAATTGACAGGATTTAACATTTAAGAGGATTTTTTTTCTTTTATTGTTGTTTTCGTTTTGGAGTGAGTGTGTAATAAGGGAACCATTTTTGTCACAAATGTTTCGTAAGTCTCTTGTTGCTGATGCGTTAATAGGATGACAAAAGCATACATGTTTTAGTAAACCCATTTGATTTCTTTAAAGCTGCACAATATGTTGGTGTTTTTTTTTTCAAAGCATATTAACCCTTTAAGGTATAGAGATAAGGCTTATCAGTGATACTATAGGTAAAAACCATCCGATTATCGAAGACCATTAACGCATACATAATTAGTCACCCTGGGTACCTATTTGCACAGGATTATCTCCGATAATTGTTATTGATTGGGGTACTGTTAATCAAACCCAAATTAATGCATTTTACATTCATCTAATAGATTTTCTCAAAGAATAAAAGACGACGAGAACAAAATTTCCTTTAAGTTGATGTTTTTTCTTTATTTAGTGATACATTCATATCAGAATTAAGTTGTAGAAAATTAAACAAACAATGAAAATGTATATTACGGTGTGAATTATACAAAATCAAAAGTAATAATACGACTTATGTATTCTCCCTGAGAGATCCCTAATTTGTTTTTCTGTTTTGTCATCAATTGCAGGGAATTTTGTTGCCGAAAAATACCATTCATGACTCGAGATACATACTTTGTCTTTGCATATTTCTCAACAAAGCTGAATCGTTTTACTTCAATTCCCGTTCAAACCGTTTCCAAAATGAAGAAGAGAATGTTTTTCAACGCAATATTGCTTTGTAAAGAAGTTAAACCTGGTCCTTCTAATAAATGTAAAACTGTAAAAATCAACTCATTTTGGCAACGAAACATGCTAATATTTCCGTAAAATACGTGTCCATGGGTGATGAATTTACCAAAAGCTCGTAGTTGTAGTCAAAGTCGGAGGAATGATCCAATTTGCTTGTCCGTGAATTGGTTATATTTATCAACATTTCATCATCTTCAGGCTTTAAAAAACCCGATCAAATTACTGCTCTGAATCTACATTAATGTCTGACTTGCGATAGGAAACACCAAATTGGCTAAATATTTTAAAAAGGCCGTCTTTATAACGTCAATTATTTGACGGCTCGATTTTCAATCGCCTTTAAACAATAGCTCCGTGTCATAAACATCCTTTACAGGTCGCGTGCCGTATGCTCTCGTTTTAATTGGATAGTATTTTAAGAAATGTGTTAAGTTACTATAGAATTGCATGAAATCCTTATCGAGTCTTTACAAATCGGCAGTGTTTTGATCTTTTATGACCGGAAGACTTCTCATTAATTGGATTGGTAATTTGGATTCCCTTCATCTCAATTTGATAGCGTTATTTCCATAAGCGTGTCGTGAGACCATTATCAAAAGATTCTCTCTAGAGCAAAAGTTTAAACTTTGACCCTATGATTTTATCATCGGAAATGAAAGAAGACATATTTATTTAAGAGGAAAATAAACTTTGGAGAAAATGACGTTTGTGCAAAGATGTGTTATTAAGAGCTAAAGTTGAATCAATTTTTCAGCTGTCAAAAAGCGTTCTATGCGGTAATCGATAGAACGTCAAAATAGGTTTTATACGGTAATAGGTATAACGGCGAAAAGGGTTTTATACGGTAATCGATAGGCGGCGAACGGCGCTATATACCGTAAAGGGTTAAAGAACTATGCAGAAACGTTTTTATTTCAGCGGCACTTTAGTTTGATTTACAAAGGTTCATATGTGTGAACAAGCAGGTTTGAAGGACTGGAAAGATAAATAAGCGAATCAAAAATCATACATCAGCCTCTTTTTCAGGCCTGGGAGCGTGTATCGCACTGTGTGATTGTATTCTAATGCATAACATGCATTACAAGCTCGCCCATGAGGAAGGTGGAAACCACATGCAAACATTCAAACAGTTAGTTGGTGAACTGGCAGACAAAATGAAGAAATTTGCAGCCACTGACTCGATGACTGATGGCACAGGAGTCGACTTGAGCGAGGAACACAAAGAGCCAAGCCTAGAACCAGATTCGGCGGAAAGACAGATCAAAGAGCCAAGCATGGATGGCCTAGAACCAGTTTTGGCGGGAAGACAGATCAAAGACATGCATCAGCCTAGCATGGAGGGTGCTGTTCACGGTAAAGGTTCTTAAATATTATCTTGATTTAAGTGTCGAGATCATTTTCATATTTTAGATGATTTTTAATGAATAAATAGAAGGTTGGTGTCGTGGGAAGGAATTGTTATCGGGCAACGCGTAGGAATAGTATCCGATAAGCCAAAAATCAATTCTATTTATTCTGTTAAATATATGGATCCCAATTAAGAAAACACAAATGAGAATGAAAAATATAAATGAAACAAAACGCAAATTTGATATAAGGCGATAGTAAACAAGTGGATAACGATGCAAACATGATGTGGTATATCATGACGTCATATATGACAGCATGGTTTATCACGTGACAGTATGTTATAAAATTAGAGTCGGATATCACAAAAAATTAGGGATGGGAACGAATAGTGAAATCACTATTCGAATATTCGACTAGAACTATTCGAATATATTCGAATATTCGATTTAAGAATTCGTTTTGATGTCCGAATGTCTGCATGTCCGAATACTAGTATACTAGTTTTGAAAAATTAATGCTATACAGCACCATGTTATCGGTCCGTTAATTGCACTGGTGATATGATACGGTATCTTGGCTTATTGTTAGGCATAACCATACATAGCCGCAACTGCAACCTCCTCACAGTGGTCTCCCTTTATGGGATTAATCACTGTCACCACATATGTCACATGATCATCTGCTTAGAAAAAAAATGGTTTTCAAAGATGGTGGCGACACCAACATAAAATTATCTATTTGTGGTTTATTTGTAGAGAAAACGAAATATCTTACGATTTGACTGATTTGATATCGACACAAGCAGATATTATTACTAAATCGCTTCCTGGTCAATTCGTACCCAAACCAATTCGTAACCACCCAAATTTGGCCAATTCGTACCCACATTTCGGTCAGTTTGTACCGATCCTTATTTTTAAGACGTCAATTCGTAACCATTCTATAATTCAATAAGAATTATAGTACATATATAAATAAAATTCATAATATATCTTTAAACTTTGGGTTTTTAGGCATGGATTCTAAATTTAGCTATCCATAGGCAATTGTCGCAAAAAGGCGACTATATAAATATATATAA
Organism: Cerastoderma edule; assembly: GCA_947846245.1. Taxonomy (NCBI): domain Eukaryota; kingdom Metazoa; phylum Mollusca; class Bivalvia; order Cardiida; family Cardiidae; genus Cerastoderma; species Cerastoderma edule. The sequence continues at coordinate 579,039 of OX401418.1, read as the reverse complement.
CTTTATTGCCCCCATTTACTGGAGATGTACATATATTTGAATGTATAAGGATCAAATGATTTATAAAAGAATAGTTTGCAAGTACACAAATAAACGGCTAAACATATACGTATTTATACAATTCTCGTCCCGGGAAGACAGATCCTCGAGGCATTATAGAAACATTATGCCTATTGAGGAGGAGAGTTCCCCGGGGGCGAGACCTATATGCCTCTTCAATAAATATTCCCTAAAGGAGCCAATTCTGAGACTTTCTAAAGCTTCGTCGAAAACGAAATAGAAGCAATAACATTGAACATGGAATGCATACATATCCTGTTCTATTATTTCGTCATTCGTTCGCACTCATCTTATGCATATATATCTTTTAAAAACTCTGCACATATAATCAGAAATGAGGGGTAAGTACTGATATCAAGGATTGGCATTAAACTACTTCCAAGCATACATCCAATAAGTTCGAGCCTTGATAACCGAGATAGCATTATAACAATATTATCACTCAAAGAGTTCAGTTTTGTATAAAGGGTGTTCCAAAGTATATCTCTATCATTGTTTGTACAGTCAAATAAAAGATGTTCGACTTCCCAATGGTAAGCTCGTTGACATCGTATGCAGACTTCCGGTTGTGTCGATGGTTGATTACAGCACACGTTCGCAAGGAACCTCATCAGCGCTAGTGATCGAGGATTTTCCCTGGCTACCTTCCAAATGTTTGCTTCACTGAGGTGGGTGTGATACACTCTGAATGTCAAAAAGTCACACGAAGCGTCCATTCTTTCGAGCCATTCACGTTCTTCTCTCTCGAAAACAGCCACATGACACATTCTCTTCCATGACACTTTATTAGGGAAGAAACCAGACCTTTTGAACTCTGACAGGTGTGTTGTTAGGTTGTGGTTCGAAAGGATGCCTATAATGTCTGGAATGAAACCATGTTGTTCTCTGTCGCAAATGTATTGGAATAGCCGCAGAAGAAACAGTCTGTTGCAGAGGAATTTTGAAGATGACCGACACAATGTACCGAAAAACGCCAGTTTCTGAACGTTGATAAAGGCTTGTAGTGGGGTTATTCCATCAAGGCCTAAAACCATGTCTGATCGAGTACGATATGGGAGGCCTTGTGCTCGTTTTAGGCAGAAGTGGTGAGCTACTTCTAGCTTCCGTTGGTTTGTATCGGAGATGGTATTCCATAGTTCACAGCCAAATATCGCCCGTGGAAGTACACACGACCTGTACAACTTTATAGCAGTACTGGGATTTGGACCCACTCTCCCACTCACCAAGTTAGTAAAGGAAAGGTAGGTGCCTCTTATTGTCTGTTGTATCCCGTTTGTGTCGTGCGGATGCTTTCCGGATGTGGACTGGACGATACCGAGGTGTTTGTACGATTCTGTCTCTTCGATTCTTGAAGTGCCATACAGAGCAGGTGATATTCGTTCTTGGCGTTTGTTCTTACGACCAAGGATTGATGCTGCACATTTGGTCGGATTGTACATGTAGCGCCATCTACACGCATATCCGTGACATATCTTCAATAGTTCATTTAAACTGCTTCTAGACAACGAAAGAAGAACTATGTCATCGGCCTGTGTTGGAGCGGTGACGTTGATGCCGTTTATGTTAAGTCCATATGGTGATGCCTGAAGTGTATCTAGGAGTGCGTTGATGAAGACCGTGTAGTAAAATGGTGCACATATCGAGCCTTGTCGGGTACCCTGTTCAATTCTGAAGCTAGACGAGATGTGACCGTTTTGAAGAACACGACTGCAGCAGTTTTCGAACGAGCTGTTTATAAGGCGGGGCATTTTCCCGCGTATTCCTAGATTGAACAGTTTGTGTATTAGGCCACGAATCCACACGAGATCGAATGCCGATTTTGCGTCTAGGTAACACACGTGTAAGGCACTTCCACGTTCGACACAATAGTCTCTAGCTTCTTGCAAAATGAATGAAACCATTTGACAGCTTTTGTTCTTTTGAAAACCATATTGAAGGTCATTTAATTTAGATGTAAATGTGTTATCATCTAGTCGTTTCATCACAAGCTTTTCAAAAAGCTTTGAAATAACAGGAAGTAACGAGATGGCCCGATAACTGTTTGGATCACAAAACGACTTTCCATTACCTTTATGCAGTGTGATAATCAGTCAAGATTTGAATTGAGTTGGCAATGTTTCTTTTTGAAAAATGGCATTGAACAAATACGTTAAGCACATGGTCAGCTCTGGGCCTCCATACTTAAGGTGTTCGTATGTTAGATTATCAATGGACCCACTTTTGTTGTTTGGTAGCGTGCTGATCAGCGATTGTAGCTCTGTGATTTCCGTTTCATGACAAAACGCTTCATCCGTCGACGTGTCCGTGTTCGACAGGTATGAGTCCACGTCACGATCAATGACACGTCTGAATTCACTGTCGAAATATGTACGTCCCGTGAATTTGTACAGGTTACTGAAATAAGAGGACCATCCATCAAGAATACCGTCAATACCAGTTTCTCGTTTTCCATTAAAGATTAACTCACAGCCTTGTTTTCTATTACGTGACCTCTTAGAGTTTAACTTTTTCCAGAACATACACTGATCAACTTCGCACATTTCGTCCATATTTCGAAGCTCGCTTTCTTCGTGTTCATGGGCCGCGGCCCGTAGAGAAAGTCTAAATTCGCGTTTAAGATTCTTGTATCTTACGTATTCAACGGTAGCTTTTGACTTCCCCGTCCATTTCCAAGCTAAATGAGCACTTTTAAGTTCTTTGTGGACGTTCTTTAACGCAGTAGACCAGTATGGTTTCAAAAATGGTTTATAAGTTCGTTTTAACAAACAGCTGTTTGCTGCCTTCGATATACACGACACTATGATCTCATACGCGTTATCGACGTCCGTGTAGTCTATGGTGGCCGCTTTTAACAAGTCTTAGAGCATACGTTCATAACCACAGATACTTCATTAGGTTGTTCCATTCTTTTGAATGTATCACTCTCTACGTTGTCTTGTGTTGATTTATCCACCTTAAGATGGAGGAGCATTGGAAGATGACGTGACACATTCAATGGAGCATCCGCGATCACCGAGCATGTTACTGTATTACGTACGAGGGCCACATCAAGAAGTATATGGTCAATTTGTGTTGGGTTCGCACCTGTATTTGGGTAGAATGTTTGTCTCTGACCGGTATAAGCGTCAATCTCGGATACACTTACAAGGTTAAAAGTAGAACAGAGACCCGAAACATAAACATCACGTGGACGTGTGCCATTCGATAATCTCGCGTTAAAGTCCCCCATGATAACTATATTGTTGTTGGTTGACTGTGTTGAGCACAAGTCGTATAATTGGTCGACAACACTCCTAAATACTTCGAAGCTGTGGTTTACAGAAGGTAGGTAAACCTGCACTATAGCAACTGATATGTTAGGCAGACACAGTCTTATAGCTGCTATTCTGTCACATTCTGTCTCTATGATCTCGACACACTTGTCTAGGCTGCGATGCCACATGAGAGCAACGCCGCCTTTTCCTATAAGACGACCATTGAAGGAAGCTGGGTTCGAGCACGTAACTGCATGTGCATTGTAGTTGTTATCAATTTTTCTTAGCATGTCTGCGTTATGTTGAAGAAGCCAATGTTCAGAAATGCCACATATAGATACACGTTTTGTATTCAGTTCGTCTATCAGGTACGGTATAGCAGTCATTATGCCTGTCGCGTTATAAGAAAAAAGTCTTAGATCCATAGTTAGAGTTATTTGTTGCGATATCTTTGAACATATTCAGATCTCTTGATCCATGGGCGACACCAAATACCTTCGGGCCAAGTCAAATCGTTTTCTATAATAGATGATTGTTCTGTATTTACAACTAGTTACAACTTTTAATCAAATAATTAACAAAACAACAACATATAAAAAGAACTTCTCTTCTCTTTAATAAAACTGGGTTTAAGCAAATCACAACATGACGGTCTCAATTTGTTTTTAAAGAAATTCATCAATAAAATAATACATAGCAGTTTGTTATAATTTGTTATAATTTTGTACGATCCCCTTTTTTGTAACTGGCTTATGATTAGCCTATTGATAAAGGATACTGTAACGTACGTTGAACGTTTATGCAAATTAGGAACCTAATGCATTGTTTGAGAGAACATGCTGGTATACATATAAACAACACAACCGCTCAGTGAACGACAGTGTTTTTCACTGATCGGATGTGTTTGTGTCTTTAAGAGGTATATTTGCTCGGTTCGTTACAATACCAATTAATGGAACAATTAATGAAAATTGATGCTACATACCCTGCAACCATTCTTCGGTTTGCACTTGGTGAAAAGATCCCAATAAACATGAAGAGAATCCATATCAGTCATTTAAAAATAAGGTAGGTGTGAATAGCAAGAGAAAAGTACTGAATAGCTGCATAATTATTCGTAATCTGAATATCAACTGAAGGAAACATATTCAAGTAAAAAACAAAACATAGAACAACGTACAAAGGTAACGCACGTTTTTAGACCAAATAAACTGTTGGTTGTACTTTTATAATGGAGAATCGTCAAAGGTCTATCATTTAGTTATGCAGCGATACTATATGGAACTTGTAGTAAGATATATGATCTTATAATACTGAACTATAGAATGGTTATGAATTGACTTCTTCAAAATTAGGATGAGTACGAATTGACCAAAATGTGGGTACGAATTGGCCAAATTTGGGTGGTTACGAATTGGTTTGGGTACGAATTGACCTGTTACCCCTAATTCAATCTCTTTATCCGGTTAAAACATCATTGTGATGGAAGTGATAGATGCAACGCAGCAAGGGGATGTTACTGTTAGGAGTTTGCATGAACACATACATGCCATATACTCGTAAAACAAGAAACAAATGCGAATTTCTATGAAATATTGCTTTATTGAATCAGATAAGTAAATGGATGGAAAGGATTGGAAATGAATAAAAAAAAAGATACCAATAACCTTCAAACGTATGTCATGGCATATACTATAGCTGACAAACAGTCATTTCAAACTTTAACTTTGTTTAAACCATTCCTGTTTTGCAATTATTTGCTGCAGACGAAACAATAATAGAAGGCAGTGTCAGCATCTCCCCGCCCCAATTTCAAGGGTTAGAACGGCTTCCTTTAACGGCTTGACGTAATGGTGAAAAGAGCAGCCCCCAAAAGAAATGGATGCATTGGTTTAGCTAACTTATTGTCTACATTGCAGGGAAAAGAGCACCTATGAAAGCGCTCAACCGAGCCGTATCGGTGTTTGGTGTACTTGCCCTTATCTTCCAGGGAATCGGGTGTTTTGGGTGCGGTTGGGTGGTGAAAGAAGTGCAAGCAATGTCCCTTTATAGGATTGAATACGGACTGGCCTATTTGAGGACGTGTGAGCTATGGTTTACCAACGATTGTACAACACAAACGACAGGTTCCAGTGCTAGGATAGCTGACCTCTCTCTGCTAGGTCTGTCTGATTCATCATTTCATTTGGCGGATGCGCATATGAAAAGTGTAAAATAACATTCTTTCCAAATCGGTCAACAATTTTTTGGTTTTCCAAATAAAAGTACATTTTTTGCTTAAAATAAGATGGTCTACAAAGAAAGGGCTGTTATAGCTAAAATAATCGTGTATTTTGTGTTAAGGGTCGTACATAACTACCAACAATAAAGAATAACTCCTGGATTGTGCATGTAGGGTTCATAATATTCTTAATATATATCGATAATGACGAGAACGATATTATTTTAGAATATTTCATGGATATGCCCGATGAGTTCGGCTACCATCAGATCTTTTCTCGAACAGTCACATGACGGTAATGAAGTCGACAGCGACATTGTTGTTTGCATAACGCCATCTGGGCATGCGCGAAGACTTAATTATGTAAACGCCGGGTCACCAATTTCCCAGTTATGCCACGGCTTTCCTAGATCCACCAGTGCTAGGATAGGGCTCAGTAGTGACTTAACAAAGGTTATTCGTACGTAACTCGAGGTATAAAGTCAATGTTTGACAATGAATATATGTAGAACCAGTCCACTCCGTTCTTACTCGGAGACGATCCGAATGCAATCGGGCTTCGCCGGACACATCCCGAATAAGACTTCGGGTGTTTGGCTTCGCCGGAAACACCCGAAGCAAACCCGAGTTTTCTCCTTTAGATAAACCGGAAACCACATGTTTTTTGCTAATGGTATAACCGGTGTTAACATAACTTGTTACTCGTACGTAAGTTACCGTTATCCGCTCTCCGAGCGATGCGCGCTCTGAGAGAGCGGTATTAAGGGGACTCGAACCCGGGACCCCGAGTTCTAAATCCACCACCGTTACCACTGGGCCACACAGGACCTCACTTGCAGCTGATTCGCATGATCGCTGACGGGTGCTTTCGAATAAGGGTCCGCTTTGTGCTGACTCTTTCGAACATTTCGGTTTTTCGTCTCAAAATGAAGGCGGTCAACTTCTTTGACATATTGTGCATTTGCGGCGTAAATGGTCAGAAGACAGAAGTCAGAAGACCAATCTTGGATAAGTTAAACAGGGCACGCTTATAGTGTTATTTCATGATATGCACCGATTTACGCCCACAATAAAGATAAACTTTGTTTCAAGCAGTTGTCCTTTGACGATTATTTCTTCTGATAAATGTTACAATATAATCAGGAATTTAATTTACAAATTTCAGAGCCGAAAAAGACAACAACTATAATGGTCTTCTTAGGATGGGCACTGGGAATACTAGCATGCCTCATCTTCATTGAACAAGCCTGGAGACATCGACCCACCAAACGGAAGTTTTCATGGACATGCAGCTTCTGGTTAATGTCCAGTATGTTTTTGCACTCCTAGAAAATGATTATAATAAACCTATATATCATCGTGCAGTTCGTTACTAGTCAAAACTAATCAAATATTAAAAATATAAACGTCTGTTGGGCAAAGTATAATAACAATGATGAATACAATCAGAAGCGTCTTCCTATTCGACCGTTGTGTAAAGGACACATAACAAAATCATGTCCTTCATCTTCTATAACAAAAATATCCGTTCTATCTATAACCGGAAAATAAAACTCGGAAAAATAACCAGCAGAAATTCTATTTTGGGAAATATAACATAACATAGATTTTGCTTCGAAATATAAGTAATCCACTCTAACATATCTAACAAGCAGATAATGCCTTGTGACGTCATATCCAATGATGTCACACATGACATCCCGATTCAATCGTTACTACTCGGGCATTGTGGAATGCGTGTTTTCATTGGATGAACCCAATAACTTCAGATTGATCATGATTTGTCTCGTGTTTACTATCATTTCTATTTACAGCTTTTCTCGTGATGATATCAGTGATATCGCAGTCTGAATCCACAAAGAAAGATGAGCGTCACGCACGTATAAAGAAAACGTATTTCCCCTGGGCGATGTTTATGTCAGGTAAGGGCAATCTAAAATCGGTTCATAGTTGTTTCATTGTGGCCGTCTATCCCATCCCCCCCATAAATTACCCCCAAAACACAAACCACAAACAAACAAACAAAAGAACAACATATTTTTATTCAAACATCAATTTCGTGCTTGGTCAAGTACATGTACATAAGTTTTGTACAGAACTTTGTAATGCCATTAAAAGACATTCGAAACACATGCTGCAAAAGAATTTAAAACCACTGCGACAATATCCAGTAACACACGAGAATTTATTTTTCCTTGAACCAAAACACTATAAGAAAGGACGATTGTTCCCAGGATTCAAAAAAAGAAGGGAATTACATGTTTTATGATCTATTTTCAGCAATTTCTTTTTAAGGCGTCAAGGTTCTTGAGTCACATGTTATTAAAAAATAAATTAAACGTGCCAATATATACGATAAGACATTTTAAGATTGATTTTATGATTGATATAATGCCGAGATATTTAGAAAAAATAGTTTTGCACCGTATCTTTGGCATGTTAGCCCAGTGTATTTCTTTTTAAATTAAGTATCTATCTATGTTGATGTTTTAATAGACTGGTAATACATAAATTAAATGAATCAAATATCAAACGTCAGAATTACTTTTCAGGACTAGGAGCGTGTTTCGCGCTGGCTGATTTTGTGCTGATGAAATACATGTATTATAAGTTTACCCATGAGAAAGGTGAAGACGGGGAAAACCACTGGCAAAAATTCAAGGAGTTAGTTGGCGAAGTAGCAGACAAAATGAAGGAACTTGCAGGAGCAGACTCCTCTATTGGCAATGAAAGCGTAGACCACAAAGAAGTCGCTGTAAACAACCCCGACGCAAATGTCCCAATTACTGAAGACACTGGTGTCGACTTAAACCAGGAGCACAAAGGGAAAAGCATGGTTGTTCAAGAACCAGTTTTGGCGGGAAGACAGAACGAGGCACATCCTCAGCCTTATAAAGAAGGCGCTGTCTATATCGCAGTTGATAACAGGGCGGAGCTTAACTACCCGAACTCTGATCTTACTGCCTAGCGAAAATTATTGAAATGAGGTCACTCTCAGAACTGATATAGTTTGTAGTTTGCTTACTCACACTTGTTTTTTCTATTTTGCTTAATCTTCGTGAATGTTAAAATCTAAATTATTAACCAAAGGCTCTATAACTCTTGCTTACTAATTAACGCACAGCTGACTTTCCAAAACCATACTTTATATACTCTTTTAGCGAAACGGTTAAAAACCTTAGAAGATACAAAATGTTCTTAGTACATTTTATTAACTTACAATGCTAAAAGATATTATCATTCAGCATCAAGTTTTCATTCAATGGTATTTTTGTTAAATTCAGATTCAGAATGTTTACACCCAATTTGGCTTACGGCCCTTAAGAACAACCAACACACACTCGTAAAAACATGAAAGCTTTTTGAACGCGTGTTAAATGTGAAATAGGAAAACGGAAAACTGTTTCTCTTACTCGTAAAGTCTTGGTAAATCACCAGTTTAAAAAACATGTTAACATCTTCTAGCATTCTTTCCCCTTGGAGGCAAAATAAAATCCGGCCAAGACCGCTGCTGTACATTTCAGACAGTAATAGGACAGTCTTATAGTTAGATTGCGAGATCAGTGCTCCGATCAACGATTCTCGCCACTCAATAACCAGGGTACCGTTTTACTAAACAACTTTTGAACTTATGAAGGAAATGTTTTACAATCTTTCAATGAACCATCGAACTGGTGCCTCTTGTGAAACAATGGCAATAGTCACAATTGAACCGAACGAAATTGGCCAAATGTACAGCTGACCGCTGGTTGAACTTTTTCCCCATCGAGAACCAAACTACTAACAGTAATCTCCCTTTGCTACGCTGCATCGATCACTGCCACCACAAGATTTTCTTCCAGGTTTGATTGAAATTTAAATGACCTTTATTTTGAGGACCTTACCGGACATAGTTAATTTAGTAATAATGTCTTTTTGTGTTGATTTGTGACAGTAAAATATATAGAATAATCTTTGTTTTCCTTACAAACAAAGCATAAAAATAGGATTTGTTTTGATGCGTCGCCGTCTCTTTAAACGCCGATTTCGTTTCTATGTAGACAGCCATGTGACATTTGTGGTGGCAGTAATCAATCCCATAAAGGGAGATCACTGTATAGAGTTTGGTCGAATACATATTTAAGAATACATCCGTCTCTAGGGTATATTTAGTGATGCATTATCTAAACCATGTCCAATTCGACGTAAACTTTCCAGATTATTTCAAGCGAATACTCAAATATTCTTCTTTGAACCATCCTCAAACATTTTAGCTCTCCTTTTGCATTTCAATTAATCGGTGATTTGTTTTATTCATAATTTTGTATATACAACGTCTATTTTGATACATACCTTTTGGTCAAATCTTTATGAAGGAGAAAATGCTGCGAATTTTTATGGATGAATATCGTGTTTAACTTACAAGAATAAAGTTTGAACTTCAATAATGTTGGTTTGTTGTTTCAATTTGACCTTGACCTCTCTGGTTAAATCAGTCAAAGCAAACTCCTCACAGTAATCTCCCTTGCTACGCTGTATCGATCATTGTCAGCACAAGAGTTTTCATTCAAATTTTGATGAAACTTAAACGATGGTGCTTTTAAAAAGTTTTACCGGATAAAGTTGTTGATTTAGTAATGTCCTTTTGTGTTGATTTCTGACCGTCTAAATAAAAAATATTTCGTTTTCTTAACAAATTAAGAGGACAATGTTTTATTGGTGGCAGTGATCACTGTCAGGAGTTTCGATCAAAGACCACGGAGGCACAGAGGTAGTATGCATGCGTTAAATGACCGGTTTTCTTTTACAAGGATGTGAAAGCATCCATATATACTGTATTTCAAGCACTACCTGTTTATGTATACAATATTGCCCGATCACCCACTTACTCGCTACATGAAGACGATATAGAAGCCAATTTAGTAGTTTTCGAACCATTTATTATGTATGTTATGTTTACTCTGTTTACACAAAAATCTGTAATGGCGAAGAAATCTTACATTTCTTCATGGATTAAACCAGTCCCGCCTGCTCAACGTCATCATGCTCAAGAAGGGTCTTAGATGTGACATAGCAGAGTATTGAACCAAAGGATCTCCCGGCATGAAGTGGATACTCCACTATATTTGCTTTCATGTATATGTATAATACAATAAAGTATTCTTTTTAATAAAGAACGCCTTTGGCCCATTACACGCATATGATATATCTATATTCATATACAAAGAAACTCTCATGTTTCCTGAACAGTGAGTGGGAGTGTTTATATGTCATTATATGTTTAAATGCATACACTTTCATATCAGAGGGCAAAAAGCTATACGCGATTGAAGGACGTGTGTCTGAGGCTTCTATTATTAAACACGTTCTTTGCAATAACACATATCAAGAAACGTTTGTAACAACAATATAAAATTATTGTTGAGCATTTTCTCCATTCCATATGCCAGAGTCTGCGACTTGTGAAAGTAAAGGCAGAGGACAAAATAAACTATAATCTAACATTATGAAAAGTTTTCAATATGAGCTTTTTCTCCTTATATTATATTCTTCAATATGTTAAAGCAGATGTGTTAAATTTAGGAATGAAATGTAAAACAGAAACTTTAAGTGTAAAACTTAGGAAGTAAATACATTTTCAGAGGTGGACAAATCAATTGCCCATAATGCCCATCTTGTCCACATGCCAGAGCGGACAAGTGAACGTTTATTGAAAAAGTAGGTTAAAAGAAGCAAAAAATACCTTTTCCGTCATGGGCGCGACCATCTTGTTCGGGCATTAGATCGTAAACATTGGTCACGTGATTCCCACTCCTGGCATTTACACACGACTTCTTTCAGACGTGTTATCCCAGAGAGTTACACCTATCTATGTATGACACAACCCTTCGAATAATGCATATTTTTCGATCAATTGTACTTTTTCTGAATCCATCTATTGCTAGATTGAGCAGTACTTGCACCAACTTGGTCCAACAAATTTTAAAACTATATTATAAGTAGATATACAACGAAGAATAGTGTGAGGGGGTGAGGCTCGTGTAGAAGTGACTGGAAAATCGCATTAATACGTTAAAAAAAAACAGTTTCGCAAACACGTTTTATTTTGAGAGAAATTACGCATATATGTATCCATGGTGTTCTAGTGTGAAATCTTAAAATCAATCTGAAACAAAAGAATATTTCGTATCCGCAATATTGTGCCCTATGGTCTGCTATTGGAATGGCGACACACGGAAGATGCTCGGGTATTGAAGTACCCATTGTAATTTCGCATCTCGTTCATAAAAGAATGGCATTTCGAAAAGAATATAGGTATTCTTCAATTTCGATAAATTGTTCCGTTAGTAGACATCTTCATCTTTTATTTGTATACATAACACTGTCGTATGTTCTGTTGAAAAGTTGCTTTTTGTAAAAATTGTCAATAATACAAGGTTGACGCCGAGTTTTCGCTTGAAATTTGCTTTTATTTCACAAAAATCTTCCATTTTAAAGGTTAATATCTCCTCGCAATATGAATTGATATACAAAGTATCGATCTCAGTGGGTTTCAGGTTTCGAAGTGCAATCTTAAAAACTCAAAAATGCGAAAATATGTGATATTTGTCTTCAGTGTGTGCCCTTTGTTTTGAACTGACATTGTAGTCCCTCACTGCTATTGTGTTATCGGGATAACGGGTGTGAGGAAGGGTTCGATATAATGTCCAAAACACATCATGATCATGCATATATCTACATGTACACTTATTCTTGTTTCATAACACTTGTTGTAAAGAAGCGTTGTCTTCTTTAAAATTACCAATGTCTCGAATACCATCTTATCTTTAACCAAACCAGCTTAATGTTCCATATAATGAGAAATGTATGGTTTGAAACTTGAAATATTTTAGAAAACGAAAGAAATGGACCGTTCCGCAAATTTACAAATACTCGACGGCCCCTAGTTACTGCTGCTATGCTTCACAAGCTACTTCCAATATGGCGGCGTCAGTCTACGATAAGGCTACCGAATCGCTTGAATTTATTTCTCACGACATCCATCCATGTTCGATATTTATCTATCATCGAATCGATTCTTTAAAGTTGCTTTAAACTACTTGTGACAAACTTACATTTACAAAACTAAGAAAAAAGGTTCTTTGATGCATAAAATTAGAGTCAGTGCGAGATTGAATCGTATCTACTCGGCAATCCCCGTCACAAGTCGGTAGATATACCTCGTCATTCGGAACACCTCGGCCATTTCTTAAAATAACCTCGGAGGTAATGGGGAGGGGAGCCATTTTTTAAAGTAAGTCAGCAACGAAGGGCATGTCCGTTTGCAATCGTATCTACTCGGCAATCCCCGGCACAAGCCGGGGATTGCCGAAAAGGTACGATTGACAAAATATGAAACAAAGATGTGTTGATAAGATAATCTTTGATAAAAAGAGAAAAAATAACAATATTCAATTGTGATACATAACCAATTTGTATGTCTTTAAATACATATTTAGTGCATGTGTGCATGTTGTAATCATGTGTGTTATCCGCCGGAAAACAGCCGAATTACCCCAGGATTTCTGATGTATTCATGAACTGCTTACGAGGTATATCTACCGACTTGTTACGGGGATTGCCGAGTAGATACGATTGATACCTCGTAAGCAATATGACTAGAGATATAAAACGAAAATACTTTTTTATGTTTAAACAATTTTTGTTTGTTTTTAAACATGTTTAACAAAAGCACTTAAAGCAGTAATTTGTTTAGTACCTGAACATGATAAGACACAATCTGAAGCTTTATTTGGCATTGATCACTTAAATCACCCTGATTAGATTATATCTTTACCAATAGTGGCTTTGACACAAAGTTTGAACAAGAGGGTTACAAGGCAATATATATAAACATTAACTCTTAATACTTATGAGGGAAAATATCTATTCATTTCTAAAAGGTAATATTTAGGCATTTTCATAATTCGTTACAGGTTACGAAAACCAGATACCTATTGCCATTGACAGAACTTCGAGTATACAGATGAGCATATTATTTTGCTTGTATTTCATAAACAGTCTTTGCATAAATATATGTAATATAAACCTATGTAACACACATTCTTTATAATTAACAATTAAGGTCACTAGTGCTAGTGGGGGAGGGGTCTAAATGTTGTATTTTACTTCCATCCGCAAAAATGAGATCAGGATACAATTTGGTGCACTTCAGCTGCAATATTATAAAATATTTGTACTCTTCTATAGTGCTGATTGTTACGACAGTGTTTCTATATGGGAAAAACTATACTTGCTACACAAACATTCAGAAATAAAGGAAGGTTTTACAGTAACCCTATTCTAAATTATATGTCTTTTGATACCAATATATCAAATAAAATGACATATAACTACATTTCTTAAACAATGTCATCTTACTGTATATAATACGGTGCTTAAACACAGTAAAATCCTGTATTTTTCTAAACTCAACGACTCACTCAACAACCCCAACAATTGTTGTATTATATGCAGAATCTCTAGCATGTATCATAAATGATGCAATAAATTGAATAAATGCACCAATAATTTGAGCCTTTTTAGTATTATTTTATGTGCATAGAAAAGCGTTGATAAACTAATGCGAAGCGGGGATTAATTTATTGCATATCCAATCTTGAACAAAATACTTCCCCTTCGAGCAAACACTCATAAATATATATATGTTATAGGTTTCTGGCTTGGAAAATGGTAAGAGCGTATCACCTGCATCTATTCTGGATACCTACTATCAAGACCCGCATCTCGTGCAAAACTACATGCCATTTATTCCCTTCTAACTGCCTTTTCAATCCGTCGCTAAAGAACCGCTTGTGAAGCACAGCAACATTTTATGATGCAGTGAATGTAAAGCTTTCTTCTGATTGGTTAAACATTTGGAATTCGGAACGACACACAAGGTTGTTATAAACACACACATCGAGTCCAATACGAGTGTATATTTTATGAAATATTCCATAGGTTTTCTATTTATTATTATCTAAATGTTTGATAAAGAATGGAATTTACCAATAGGTAAAGTTTACCGCAAAAAGCTCTGAAGAAGTTAGAACGTTGTTTTGGGTATTCTTATTCTTCCTGCGAAATGAACACTTTAGTCACACGCATAGAGAATAATAGGTTAGTGACGTTAATTGGTTAGGTCCTTCGGGCAAGGCGTAGGAATTTAAAGGGTGAGCCGAAGGCGGATCCAACAAATGCCGAAGCCGAGCCCGAAAGACTTAACCCATTAACGGCACTTACATATTCTTCTGTTTATCCCGTTACAAACCTTTCAAACACCCAATTTCAACGAAACGACAGAGAAAATTTTTTCATACAAAGCAAATAATTAGGCGAGCATAAACATGAGATATTAGTCACGATACAAATCGTGATGTCACAAGGCATTCTGTAGTTCCGAGTAAAACCTACAATTACTTCATCCACTGATGATTTGTACATGGAAACATTAGATGGACCAAACAGTAACGTTTCACTTCATAGATTCTAACTCATAACTCATATTGACCAGCTCATGCGTCGCTTGACCATATGCAAATGAGGGAGATCACGTGTCAAGTAACCGTGAATCACTTAGTTTTCACGGCACCCCTTTTCACGTCCCAATGGGATATACAGAATAATAGGTTAGTGACGTTAATGGGTTAAGTTATATTTTATGAATATTCCATAGGTTTTCTATTTATTATTATCTAAATGTTTGATAAAGAATGGAACTTACCAATAGGTAAAGTTTACCGCAAAAAGCTCTGAAGAAGGTAGAACGTTGTTTTGGGTATTCTTATTCTTCCTGCAAAATGAACACTTTAGTCACACGCATAGAGAATAATAGGTTAGTGACGTTAATGGGTTAGGTCCTTCGGGCAAGGCTTAGGAATTAAATGGGTGAGCCGAAGGCGAATCCAACAAATGCCGAAGCCGAGCCCGAATTTTTTTAACCCATTAACGTCACTAACCTATTATTCTGTTTAACCCATTATATACATTTCGAACACCCAATTCAACGAAACAACAGAGAAAACAGTTTTTATATTTAACGCAAATGAGTAAGCGTGAATAAACATGAATAGTAGTCACCAATCTGAACACATCGGGTTTATTCAATGTAAACACCTCTGAAATAATAGGGATGACGCCATATTGTTTCCCGCGAGAATGGTGTCACTTTACTTTCGTTTTTTAAAAAAAAACTCAAATGTGAAATCTAAAAAGTCGTTTAATTTGATTGAGGGAACAACTATACATGTCACAACAACAATTTCGCCATTTGGTATGAGTTACTGATAAAATACACATTGAACTACTTAACGTGCACGCTAAGAAAATGTGTTAATCGCCGGATGGTCATATTTGACCATTACACAACGGTGCGTTTAAGAAAAAGATTAAAGACAAAGTGGAATGATAGGAAAGTACGAAGAATAGCGGACAATAGCGAAATAATCTTGCCAAAAGTACAAGAAAAGAAAAATAGAAAAGTTTTCCAGGCTTCTTTCGCACCATCAGAGAAAGACCAATCCAGCTTCCGTGGCGGTACTAGGGTGTAAAACCCCGCTGATACAGCTCAAGCTCAACACACAGTATACTGGTGTACCCTAATTCCGTGGTACTTAATGGTTACATGAATAACAGAAAGGAAGGGGAGAAATTAGCTGTCAACATTCAGCTTTTCAGACATATTTCATTCCTCATTTATGATCTTCTCATCATTATTTTAAATGGAGCACATAAATGCTCTACGTAACGTGAATTAATTGGGTCACTGGCAGCCATTTGCATTTTTTAGGTCTTACCCTTATTCCGTGGTATTCAGGTCAAACACATTTTTTTAAGTATCAGTCCAAAATAATTAGGGTGAAACATACTAGGAACGAATCCTGAAACAATTTGTCAATCGGAAGTACTCGGGTATTTCCGTGAGCTGTGAAACACACCTCGGATATCAATCTGAACACATCGGGTTTATCCAATAGAAAACACCTCTGAAATAATAGGGATGACGCCATATTGTTTCCCGCGAGAATAACGTCACTTTCTTTCGTTTCTAAAAATATATCTTGAATGTAAAATAAAAAAAGCCGTTAAATTTGATTGAGGAAACAAGAATACATGTCACAACAACAAGTTCGCCATTTGGTATGCGTTACTGATCAAAAGTGATTAAAAAGGATGTCCAACACTTCCATACACATTGAACTACTTAACATGCACGCTTAGAAAATGGGTTAATTGGCGGATGCCGATTTACCCGAAAAATTGTAACCCTACACTTATATCCGAGGTGTATTTCACAGCTCACGGAAATACCCGAGTAGTTCCGATTGCTCGGATATAAGTGTAGGGTTACAATTTTTTGGGTAAATCGGCATCCGCCAATTAACACATTTTCTAAGCGTGCAAGTTAAGTAGTTCAATGTGTATGGAAGTGTTGGACATTCTTTTAAATAATCTTTTTATCAGTAACTCATACCAAATGGCAAAATTGTTGTTGTGACATGTAAAGTTGTTTCCTCAATCAAATTTAACGACTTTTTGGATTTTACATTCAAGATCTTTTTTTTAGAAACGAAAGAAAGTGACGTCATTCTCGCGGGAAACAATATGGCTATTATTTCAGAGGTGTTTTCTATTGAATAAACCCGATGTGTTTAGATAGACAATTTGGTCGTGTCTGACCCAAACATGGTGGAGAATTGCAGACGAACTCAACAGTGTGAAAGGATTTGTTTAGGGTCTTAGATTTGAGTAAAAAGTGTGAAAATATCGGGGATTTTTGGAGCTCTCTGTAATATGAGGAGAATTCAATGGATTGAATTGGTTTTATACCAGAAAAACATAACATTATGCAAATACCACGGAATTAGGGATACCACGAGATTAGGGGAATTGACTATACTACTCACAGCCGGAGGAGAACGGCTACTTTAGAAAGACAGGATTGAAAGCCCACTCTTAAAGGATGCCAAAGAGGGGGCGGGCCTCAGCTACTGTTGCTGGTAGTTTATTTCATAGTGGAATACATCTGGGGAAGAAACTGTATTTAAAATAAGCGGACGTTGCAGAATAGGGTTTGAATGAAGTGTTATGAGACGACCTTGTTCTAGAATATGCTGGGACGAGGAAGTTGTTTTTGTCAGTTTCTACTAAGTTATTTACAATTTTGAAAAACATTGAGAGTTGTAGTTTTTGTCGGCGATCCTCCAAGGTGTTCCATTGAAGGGAAGCCATCATATCTGTCACGCTGCTGGTATTGTAATACCTGTTTGTGACAAAGCGTGCTGCCCTCCTCTGGACAATCTCCACCTTGTTAATGAGAGTTCTGTGGTGGGGATTCCACACGGTGGCACAGCAGTACTCCAGGTTAGAGTGTACCAGTGCATTGAATGTTCTTGTCTTTGTTTCCTTGCTGGTACCACGCAGGTTACGCCCAAGAAAGCCAAGCATACCATTTGCCTTCTTGGTGATTGTGTTGATGTGGGACCCCCAACCTAAATCAGATTGAATGTCTACACCCAGGTATTTGGAGGTCTCCTCAGTTTTTAGTTTAACACCTTTAAGAATGTAATCAGTAAGACGTGGATACCTTGACCTAGATATCCGTAGAACACTGCATTTAAGATGGGGTGAAAATTCATACCCCAGGTTTTTTGCCATGCTGCTAGAGTATCAAGATCAGTTTGTAAATGTTCTGGTCTTCCTCTGACTTGATCTGACGGTACAAAATGCAATCGTCTGCAAACAGGCGAGTCTTAGAGAGAATCCCGTCCGGTAAATCGTTTATAGATATAAGAAATAGTATTGGGCCTAAGACTGATCCCTGAGGAACTCCGCTTACAACTGGAACGTACCTAGATGACTGCCCCTGGACTATCACTCTCTGTAGAATTGATTCTATCCACTGATAAGTATGTCCCCTTATGCCATAGTGGTGTACTTTCTTCATTAGCCTTTGATGAGGTACACGATCAAATGCCTTGCTAAAGTCCAAAATGATCATATCGGTTTGAATTCCCTTGTCCAATGTTTCAGCCAGCTCATGTGAGAGGGTCAAAAGTTGGGTTTCACAGATTCTTTAAGCTCTGAAACTATGCTGACAGTCAATGAGAATGTTGTGTATGTCAAGATGCCCCATCATACGACTGACGGTGACATGCTATAGCAGTTTGCAGCAAAGACTGGTAAGGGATACTGGTCGATAATCTTCCGGATCCTGTCGTGCTCCTTTCTTGTATATTGCTGTGATGCTGGCTTGACGCAAGTCATCAGGTACTTTTCCCTCATCAAGAGAACAACTGAATATGATGGTCAGTATATGAGCTATTTCTTCAGCGTAATCTTTCATTATTCTGGCAGGAATGTTGTTTGGACCAGAAGCTTTCCGTGGGTTGATATTATTGAGGAGTTTGAGTATACCTTCTTTGTTGACCTTAATTTCATCCATGTTAGGAAATGGATCCCCAGAAGGATTTGGAACATCTCCTGCTGCCTCTTCAGTAAAAACTGATCTGTATTGCTGGTTAAGAATATTTGCTTTGGCTTTTGCCATGCTAAATAAGCATCCCTGGTCTCGAAGTGGTGGAATAGCAGAGTTGTTTTTCCTTAGGGATTTAATGTAACTCCAGAACCTCTTCTGCTTTGATGGAAAGTTTGAAATTGGATCATCAGCTTTGAATAAATTATTAACATAAGAGTGATAGGATTGTCTTGTTAGTTTTTGAGTTTCTTGTTTGCATTTTTTTATACTTGTCAATTTCCGAGTCTTTATTTGTTCTCTTCATTCTTGCAAAAAGTTTTCTTTCTGATTGCTGATTTAATGATATTGTTTATCCATGGCTTGCTTCTTCGGCCGTCGTTCAGTATCTTAGTTGGTATATGTTGCTCCATCAGTGATAACAAAGTGTCTCTAAACTTGGCCCACATATCGTAGAGTGGATAAATCTTGATAGGGATGATCGAAAAGGTATGGTGGTATATATAATATTTGTACTGAGAGTGTTCATTGTGGAGGATATGACATGTGTTTACTTTGTGTAAAAAAGTAATGAAACCAAAGATCTGTCTCTGTGACGTATATTTCCCTAAATAATCTAAAAATAGAATTGTTCTTAAGTGCAAAGATGCAGCTAATAGTTCCGAGTAATACCTTCGATTTCTTCAAATTTAGTGATCATCCAATGATGATTTGTAACTTGAAACAGCATATGGACCAAACAATATCGTTTCACTTCATATATTTTAACTCCAATGGGCCAGCTTGTGTGTCGCTTGACCATATGCAAATGTAGGAGGTCACGTGTCAACTAACCATGAATCAATTAGTTTTCACTGCACCCCTTTCCACGTCACCTTTTGCACATTGTAACGGGTTAAAACTTTTTTTATTCGGCTCACCCAATAAATTCCTACGCCTTTCCCAAAAATCCGAACCCATTAACGTCACGAACCTATTATTCTCTATGTTCCGATCAAACTCCAGTGAATTAAAATCTGCAGTCTTCAATGGTGCAGGTACTGCAACAGTTGCTAGCAATGCCAAACACGAAAAGTGCCAATTGGATTTTTACTTAACACTTTCCATGTTAATTGAGTTAATTGGTTCCTAACTCGTATGAAAGGGATAACCTGGTAAACAAATCACTACTGGTTCCCCATACACTTTGATATATTCAATATATATGTTTGTGTATAATTATTATAGTCATCTTTTTTTCCTTTATATGTTTTTACTTTATACCAATCCGAAAAAGAGGATTTAAGAAGGCAATGTGACAAAAATAATGTACTCATGATGAGCACAATTTCATATTGAAAATATACTTATTTTCAAATCTTTTATCGGACTACGACCGGTTTAATATATTCATGCTTTTTTGTATTGAAGATATATCAACACATTTTCCACATGAATGTGTTTAATCCAAATGATTATTTTTCCATATAGCCGAACGTCTACTGCCATTAAAGCCAGTAAATATTTTTGTATCTAGATCATATTGATAACAGTTTAATAATATAAAAGAGTTCAGGGACGTCATGACTATGACTCGGTTATCTTTAAACATTATGTTTACGGGATAATTTCCGTTCCCTTTAATACAGATAGCCTCCTTGTGTGTCTTGACTACTCTGTTATGTTTACAAATGAAAAACATAGCTGTTTTAACCTTTTTTTATCTGTACTTAAAGTCCTTGCCGAACTGTTGCTGTATATGCATGTGTGAAAATAAATGTGTTTTCTTTTTTTGTAATGGCAATAAGTATGCTTTGTGCTATTTTATGCTTAATATATTTGAGTTAACCCTTTCCGAAACAACAAATCTTCGTCTGTCCCAATTTGAAATAGCTTGCAGACGACATTTCAAACTGTGATGAAATTGAAAAATAATCTCCTGATATGGCAGAAAACATTGTGGGAAAAGGAAGAATTGCTCGTTAAGAGGAATTCCTCCTTTTCCCTTAATGTTTTCTAAATTCGTCTGCAACAATGTGGTCAAATGTCGTTTTTGTTTGGGGAAAGGTTCAACCAAATATCAAATTTGGTAAATCAGCTGAGGAACGTATCATATCGTAACCCATCGAATCAGACAGGTAAGACAGCCGCCCTATCCAACATCGCCGTAAGTCGCACATCGTAAATGGTTCTTATAGTTTATAGTGTATCGTGCATAAATCGTGGGAACCCA